>CAKAOH010024914.1:14216-39507 GCA_916701665.1 Sebastiscus tertius
GGGAAAAGGAGGATGATATTTAATAGAAGGAGAGCAATGTGAAACTATTACTGAAGAAATAGTTCCAATGAAAACAGTCCTGTGGATTATCAGCGCAAGAGAGAGAGAGAGATGTTGATTTTTTAAAATCGCATTTTTCAATACAAACTCAATTCCAGTCTCCTTCGTTGTACTGTGATGGAGGCAGGCATGTCAAAGGATGCTGTGATGTTCAGATCTTTGAATGTGCATTTCCACCTTCAGAGCATTTTCAATCCACTACAATGTGAACGTCAGCGTGATTCATGTGAACATCAAAGTCAGCTTTATGTCATCTTCTATTTCTATATCAGCTACATTATTTTTATGTAGCGCTGCAGTGCAGACTTTCCAAATCAGTCTCCATGTCTCACTGTAACACCACACAACCATCACTTTGAAAATAGATATGATGTTTGCAGTTATGCTTTGCTGCAAGATGATTTATGGAAACCAACAGATGCAAACAATCTAAATCTGAAAAATGTTTGATAATGTAAAGCACAAATATTTGGCGGTGACTCACCAAAATATGCAAAACACTGGGAGGTTAAAGGTGTTTGTGCGGAGTGCTACCTATCGACAATATAACTCACGAAGAAGCACAAAAATACTGATTTCTATTTTTTGTTCAGTGTAAAATTATGTTTTTCATAACCCCACACTGGTGGAGCTGTGCATGGTGATGAGTGGAGGAAGAGCGAAGGGCGAGAGGAGTGGAGGGAGAGTAGGAGCAGAGGGGGAAGGGTGTTTGCCCCCCCGCAGGGCTGCTGATGGATGCAGGGCTCCTGGGGTTAAGGGGAGGGCAGCCAGGCCCTGAGCCAGGGTACGGAGTGGCAGCTACCTGCCGCTCATCACATGCACACACACACACACACACACACACACACACACACACACACACACACATGAATAGCTTTCATTACTGTTTTTCAAACCATCAAACCCTCTTACACACATCACCTTACACACACTGACCCACTTTATGTCTCACATGGGGGCAACATGTTTAACCTCACACACACACATATGCAGTCACACACACACACACATAGGGGCGGCTGTGACTCAGAGGGTAGAACAGGTTGTCCACCAATCGGAAGGTCGGTAGTTCGATACCCAGGTCACATCGATGACGATGTGTCCTTGAGCAAGACACTTAACCCCAAATTGCCCCCGAAGGCATAGCCATCGGTGTGTGAATGAGTATTTAGATTAGATTTTTTTGCCTGATGGACAAGGTTGGCATCTTAGCAGCCTCTGCCATCAGTGTATGAATGTGTGTGTGAATGGGTGAATGCTGACATGTAGTGTAAAGCACTTTGAGTGGTCGGAAGACTAGAAAAGCGCTATATAAATGCAAGTCCATTTACCATTTACATAGAGAGAGCAGAGGATGCTAATGGGAGGGAGGGAAGGAAACAGAAAAAACAAACCATGTGACAACATGAAGCCTGTCAATGGATGAAGTGACTCCAGCATGTGATGCATCTCCACACTGTCTTTAATAATAATATACTGTCATATTACACCATCAAGGACACTGACTGGGATCCACTTAACCATCCCCCTCTGGAGCGCCCACTGGTGGCTGCAGCCTGTATGACAGGCTGACAGTGAAACCATCCTCTCTGATGGGCAAACATATTAGAGGTGGGATATCCACCTCTAATATGTCTTATCAAGATGTGTCAAAGCCAATATGAACATTATTTATTCATAATTCTGCAGCCTTTTATTTTAACTTAAAGAAAGTTTTTTTTTGGCACCTTCCTTGAGTAGTCTCAACTCTGCAGACTGCCCCTTTTTACACTACAAACAGCCTCTCCAGCTAATTTAATGACTCCTTAAATGATGCTCATTAATCAGATGAGTTTCTGTGTGCTTGTTGTTGTGGCCGATACCGAGCAGTCTAATTAATGGCCAGACAATCAATAAAGTCTAACTGATAATGAGCGCCCTTCATTGGCTGTCCTATAATAAAAGGGCGCGGTTAGCAGATAATTAATGTGGCGCATCACTTATGTCCAAAAAACGAAAATGGGCCAATCTCATCTCATCTGATGTCACTGTGGAGGTGAGAAACGTCCAATGCTGCTTCTTCGTCTTAATGAATGCACGTTTCACTCCTTGTCATTGCTCTGGATGAAGCCATGAATAAGTGTTTAAAAGCCTGTTTGTCTCTGCGGTTCAGTTAAACCCTTTTCTCTTTATCAAATGAAGGGAGGGGGTGTTTTAAAAACGCTAATCGCCTGTAATCCTTTTAATATGTCTCACACTCTGCTCTGTCAATACACAAAGCTGAGAGCAGCTTCATGAGGAGAGAGGAGAGGAGGGTCATCCTCACCATTCAGCACAAACACAAACTGTGTATCATCATAAATGAATGAATGAAGGGAAGACTTTATTTCGAACACAAAATAAATAAAAACAAAATAATAACAAACAAAACAAGAGTAATAGTGTCCAAAAAGGAGTATAGGTAGAAGTACAACTTATATTTCCCTATACACCTTTCTCACTTCTCCTCTATAATAACTCATATATCATAGAATGATAATATAATATAATATATAAACTATCCCAGATTTATTTACATCCCAAATTAAATATATGAACAGCATCCCCAAGATTATTTACAACCCACATATCCATCCAGAGTTAAAAAGTAGATATAAACCAACCCTTAAAGGTCCCATATTATAAAAAAGTGAAATTTGTGTGTCTTTTATATTATAAAGCAGGTTCAAGTGGCAAATAAATACTGTGAAAGTATCAAAACGCACAATATACAGAGAAATACACACAGCCAGTATTCAGAAATTGTGCGTTTGAAACAAGCTGTTAGGATTTCTGTCCATTTGTGATGTCACAAATATACAATATTTAGACAATTTCACAGTTTTAAACGTAAACATTCTAAATGTGTCTCAGTTTATTCCTGGTTGCAGTGGATGTGAATGTCATCAGCTGACAGGAAGTACACATGGACCCAAGCTGTTGCTTAGCGACGCAATTCTGTTGCAATTCCGCCAAAATTCGCTAAAACGGAGCGTTTCAGACAGAGGGTGAATACAGGCATATTCAGGCTAACAGTATGAGGAAAATAAAGGTTTTCTTTTAACATTACAGCATGTAAACATGTTCTAGTAGAAACACAATATACAAGTATGAACCTGAAAATGAGCGTACTATGGGACCTTTAACACAACCCTTATCACAACTCTTAATGGTCATCATGATCATTTTTTTTATCATAGTGTTTTTTGTGTGTGGTGCCAGTGTGCACAGAGGGGTAACCCAACCCAAGCTCCTCCTCGCCTCTTTCTCCTCCTATACCAAGTCCTCAGGTATAGAGAGATGTTTTAAATCAAGGGGGGGTGGAGAGGAGGGAGGGTTGAGAGTGGGGCTGTCCGCTTTTGTTCTGCAGAAAAAAGGGGGCTTGTTCTTAGCAGATCAGCCTGCCATTTTAACCAGGGGGTGTGTGAGGCTTGACATGGGATGGGAGCAGAGAGAGGAGAGGAGAGAAGGAGCGTCCAGCCTGCAGCAGTCCTGACACCACAGCCGAGCAGAGCAGCAGCATCGAGCCACTGAGTCTCCTCTATATATATTATATATATATATACACACTCACTCTCTCACACCTGGATGCTGCAGAGGATTACAAACCACGAAGGACAGCAACTTGTTTGTAGGAAAATAGAAGAGGAAAAACCCTGCAGCGCTTTTTTTTTTCTTTCCAAAAAAAACTTTTACGCACAGCTCTGCTTCTTGCAAGTGCACTTAGACTTTGACTTTAACAGAAACAGGTCTCTCTCTATCTGAGTGATCATTCATCACTGCTGTTTGAGCTCCGTTATGGACATTTATTTGATGGGAAATGTGCATGAGCATCTCTGTCAGCACCTCTGACCTTTTTTTGTGGATGAAATCTTTTGGACTTGAGTGTTTGATTTGTGAAAACATCAGCTGGACTTCGCAGCTCTGAATTTACTGGAAGAGCTTTTTTTTCTTCCCACCTCCATCCAACATGCGACCCATCCCATCCAGACTCAGCTATCTGTGAGTTTCCTCACCTCACTTTTACGCACGGTTATAATGCTCATTTTACGCAGCACCGAAATGTCTTATTAATGCATGTTTTTTCTTCTTCTTTTTGCAGGTGTCTACACTTATTTGCGTTTTGCTACTATGCTCAGGTATGTCACTGCCTTCATTTCTCTTCATATGCATGTTTTAAATGTTTTTTTGAGCGCTTAAAATAAGGGTTAAGTTCAGAAAGCATATGGTTTGATCAAAGCTTGTCGCTTATAACAGAGAGAGAGAGGAGGAAAGGTGAGGGATATGACGTTTGCAGCTATGCTTTGCTGCAAGATGATTTATGGAAACCAACAGATGCAAAAATCTAAAATCAAAAAATGTTAGATAATGTAAAGCACAAATAGTTGGTGGTGACTCGCCAAAATATGCAAAATACTGGGACGTTAAAGGTGTTTTTGGTTCATATGCATGTTTTAAATGTTTTATTTTTAATTTTTTTAGCTCTAAAAATAAGGGTTAAGTTCACAAAGCATATTGTAGTGGCAGCTTGCTCTAAACCATCCTCGCCACTTCTAGCAGGATGAAAAGGTTTCTGACTCACGTAGACTACCATGTCCAACTTCCACCTTCTGCCTTCTGCAGACACTCACTCTCCTTGATCAGCTTCAAAGATGAGGCTCATAAAGTGAGTGAAAAGTTTATTCCATTAAAATTAAAACAAACAAAAATATATCCACATGACAAATCTTGGACTATAGCTGGAAAATAACTGAATCTGTGATCTGCGTGGTCAGAAAAATTGTTACTCTCCATTCTGCTCCACTGAAGCCTAACTAGCATTAAAGGTCCCATATTATAAAAAAGTGAGATTTTCATGTTTTGTTATTATAAAGCAGGCGTAAGTCCTATATAAATATTATGAAAGAATCCAAACACTCAATCCACAGGGAAATGCACACAACCCGTATTCAGAAACTCTGCATTTGAAACAAACCGTCAGGATTTCTGTCCATTTGTGATGTCACGAATATACAATATTTAGACCCTTTAAGCAGTTTTAAACGTAAACATTCTAAATGTGTCCCAGTCTATTCCTGGTTGCAGTGTAATGTCAATGTCATCAGCTGACAGGAAGTACACATGGACCAGAGTTGTTGCCTAGAACACAATTCTGTTGCAATTACGCCAAAATTCGCTAAAACGGAGCGTTTCAGACGGAGGGTAAATTCAGGTATATTCAGGCTGACAGTATGAGGAAAATAAAGCTTTTTTTTAACATTACAGCAGGTAAACATGTTCTAGTAGAAACACAAAATACAAGTATGAACCTGAAAATGAGCATAATATGGGACCTTTAAAAGCACTTAAAGGGACAAGCCCACATTGTCCAATAGCAGGACGACTAGAGGAGCACATCTTAACAGGGCAAAAACACACACATCATTGAGTCTATATAGATAGATAAAGCCCCTTCTATTACATGACTAACTGACTGAAATTCTAATGTATGCCAAACATTTTTGATGGCATGTACTTTTTAAATGATAATCAAATGCAAAAAACTGTAAATAATACATTATGGCTCTTATAATAAGCTCTAATAACAGAGAGAGAGAGAGGAGGAAAAGGTGAGGGATCATCACAACATTGTGTGATACAGAGCTATCGGATGGCTCCCACGGTGTGCAGCCTGCTGGCAGGTTGCTGGTGAACATACCGGACCTGGCACAGGACGATGGGCACCGACTGGGCATCAGAGGGAAAATGCTCGAGAGTCATGTGAAAAATGTCGTGGGGTTCAAAGTAACAGTGGCCAATGTTTTCCACTCATTCCATCACAGACTTTGCATACAAAGATGTTCCTTTATCCTCGTGCATAACCGTGTTTTGCGCTCTGGTGAGCTGCTGCGCGCCTTCTCCTGCGCGCACAACCTGTAATCACAAGGTGCGTCTGTTTTGGAAGCCGTTAATTTCATTTGGCTGAAGCGCTCCTGGAACTTGTTACACTTGTCACACGAGGGGAAAACAAACAACAAGCTGTCGGTGCGTTATAGGATCTCTCTCTCTCTCTCTGTGTAACTGAGTTTAAAGGTCCCATATTATAAAAAAGTGCGATTTTCATGGGGTCTTTTTTATTATAAAGTAGGCTTAAGTCCTTTTTAAATACTGTGTGTGTATGGAAACACTCAATCCACAGGGAAATTCACACAGCCCATATTCAGAAACAATGCATTTGAAACAAGCTGTCTGGATTTCTGCCCATTTGTGATATATTTAGACCCTTTACACAGTAAAACTGAGCTTTCAGACAGAGGGTAAATACATGTATATTCAGGCTGACAATATGAGGAAAATAAAGAGTTTTTTGAACAATGCAGTATGTAAACATGTTCTAGTAGAAACACAAAATACAAGTATGAACCTGAAAATGAGCACGATATAGGACCTTTAAGATAGTTTTTTTTCCAGAATCTCTCCCATTCAGTGACTTAAATGATAAAATAACAGAAAATAAAAAAAAATACAATACAATACAATACAATATATAATCTCTTGTACACTACTGAAACAGAATGTTGCATACACGTGTTAATAGTGTGTTAATGATTAGCAATGCATAATATATTTATGTTATTGCTATACAAAATGATTTTGAAAGTTCATTCATTCCAGATAATTTTTTTTAATGTCGGTAAAATATAAGATAAATAAATAAATAAATAAGACAAAATGTACACATATACTGATGATTGTGGTGACATCTAATTTCTGACAGGTAACCAATCAGTCCCCGCCTAATTTCACGCAGCATGTAAGCGAGCAGAGCAAAGTGACGGACCGCGTGAGCCGCAGGTTGATCCGGATCTACCAGCTGTACAGCCGGACCAGCGGAAAGCATGTGCAGGTCCTGCCCAGCAAGAAGATCAACGCCATGGCCGACGATGGAGATGTGCACGGTAAGAGAAAGACCTGCAATTCAATAAAGACACAAGCTCATTTTTGTGTGGTACCCAACAGCTGAAATATACTCAACTAAAGAGCCTTTAAAGGTTAAAGGGGATCACTGTGATTTATTTTTTTTAGTTTTCAAGTTTTTATATCTTCTTGAACAGAGAATAATCTGGATTTATTTCATGTTATTTTTATTTTGAATTTACGCCTTTTGGCCTGAAGAAAAATCTTTCATTGTCCGTGCAGCACACGGAAATTTCAGCTTCGGATTTGATTAAATGTCGAGATGCAATTTAAAAAAAAAAAAATGTCACCTTCTATCTCCATTGTCCTGCAAATTTAAAATATTTTTATTTTCAAAAATAAATTATTATTATTATTATTATTATTATTATTATTATTATTATTATTATTATTATACCAATTTTTTTACAATAGTTTCCAGGATTTATTTTTACTTCTATATTTCTTTTTTTGCTTCTTCTGTGATTCAAATTATTCCCAGCATTTTCCCCTTAAAATGGCTCAAGGCCAATATTCTAATAATTTAATAAAACTAATGAAGGCCTGAAGCAGTTAAAGCGCAAAGTATTAAATGTGAAAATGAGTTAAAATTTGAGCTTTTGGATGTTTTTTATTTTTTTCATACAGAGGTGTAAATCAGTGAGAAGGAATTTCTAATGAAAATCAGAATTTATTCCCATTCATTCAGTTACTCAGTCCGTCTTGTTTCAAGATGCTGAGATTTCCAGACAAAATTGAAAGCCCCTTATCATCAACACTTTCTAGAAGCCTTTACCCTTTAACCAAACAGAGGTGGTCTTCTTTAGTCTCTCTACTGTTGGAGGGAAGAGGCTCCGAGCTCAGAGAAACTGTCCGCTGAATTGTAGATGGTGCTGGAGGTTGATCCTCCAGAGATCCCGCCGGTCTGGAAGAGCCATTAGAAGTCATCTTACTTCTTACCTTCCGAACATTTCCTGCATAGCTCTCTCTCTCTCTCTCTCTCTCTCCCTCCTCCACCCCCACCTTCAACCCCACTCCGTCCAGCCTGAATCAAAACGGGCCTCGTCTGGCCTCCAGTTTCTGTTGTGTTCAGAGTGAATTCCACTAAAATATCTATTGAGAATGTGCTCGCAAACTATTCAGGTCACCTGAAGTTATTCTGTATGAAATGAGAGAGAAAGTCTCCCACGTCTGTCTTTGACTCAGACGTTCAGCTCAGCTGAAACTGCTGCTTCTGACCACAACTGTAACTCACAGACGTGTAGTGGTTAGTCAGTGGGTGGGTGACCCCGGTGACCCTGTGGTCGACGCCATGGAAACATTTTTATGAGACAATGTGGATTAAAAATGGAATTTATTAAAGGTCATCTGCTATTGGCTTTTAATGTTCTGGAGAAATATATATGAGAAAGTCAAATCACTGCAGTAACATGCAGATTTATACTACTCTATCTGTCATTCTGCAAAAGTTAAATTGTTTTGTTAGCTTGTTGAAAAGCAACGTAAAACAAAAGTGCACAAAGCTCCATAAAGTCATGCTCTGTCCATGTCCATAATGTCCTGTTTCTTTCAGTAGGTCTCGGGATATAGAGATAAATGTGGGGCTTTATGTGTGAGGTCAACGCAGATTTATTAGAAAAGGAATTCTTGATGGGCCTGCCAGGGTCGCCTCTTTAGCTTTCAAAGAATCAGGAGACACGTGGTTTTATCATTTTGCAAGAATTTCAGCTTGCATAAATCCCCAGGAATGGTCCCACAGGTTCTGGTGTGTGTGTGTGTGTGTGTGTGTGTGTGTGTGTGTGTGTGTGTGTGTGTGTGTGAGGAGAGAGAGTATGCGTGCTTGGAAACACACTCAAGCATTTCTACGTGTGTTGTCGATGCTTTTATGTCCATGCACACAAGTCATTCATTCAGGGTTTGAATGTTTTAAGACTATTTCAGACTGTCCTCTCAGCTGGAGTCGTTAACAAAACTCTTTCTGTTTGATTTCTTTAGCTAAGCTCGTTGTGGAGACGGACACATTTGGGAGTCGAGTGCGGATCAAGGGAGCTGAGACGGGCTTCTACATCTGCATGAACAAGAGGGGGAAGCTCATCGGCAAGGTAAGGAGAAAAGATGAACTGAATCTTGTGGACGTCTGTTTTGTAAAGGAAAACCTCGAGGCAAATTGTTGAGAGCAGAGGAATCAAAATCATCCAGCAGTCTTGGTCATTAGCTCTGATGCTCCCGACTAACATCTTACACGACATTTTGTGAAAAGCGGAAAAAATATGATGTTGTAGAAGCTCTAAAGCAAAATGAGAAGTAATTTAGCGTGATTTGTAGCTAAGTCTAGGAGCTTTGTGTTGAAGACACAGTAAATATAGTAGATAGATATCACTGCAGTCGATGAATATGTGATTCCTCACCTAAAAAGTCCCAAAAATTACCCAAAGTACATCAGCGTTCAAGAATTTAGTTTACTTTTTAAATAATAACAATCATAATTTACTACATTTTCTCAACAAATCCCATTAAAAGACCAAAACCAACGATGAATTGATTGTACTGACTTGTACCCTGATATAGCTCATTCCTTTTACCAAGTGTGTGTTAGTCCACAGCTGAAAATAGTCCCCGACAAATGACCCATCTTCTCCTGTTTGTTTGTTAAAAACTACAGTGACCAGCTGTAATTACTGGGCCTTTTTTAAAAAATGAAACTGTATATTTGTGCAGCATTTTTAAAGATTTACGTCTTCAGTACGAACCAATGAGCTTGGAGCTGAGAACCACAGGCAGGAAGTCATAAAGTATTGAGTTGGTTCGAGTCTTTATATGGGATTTGTTGACAATAAGACAATTAAAGAATAATGTCCATCCTGCAGACGGTACCTTGAAATCCACTGGAAGCGTTGGTTTTCTTTAGACTCATGACTTAAAGGTGCTATTGATAACTCTCAGCCACTAGATGTCGCATTCTCCCTTCCCCGTTCCATTGCATTTACTTCACGACAAGTCGTTGCCAGCCACTTACGGACAACCCAGAGATACCACGTGATATCGACATCGTTTTACTATTGGCTCACAAGCCTTGTTAGAAGTGTGAACCAAGCATCAGATATCATCCACAGAGATAAACAAAACATTCATTTTGGACTCGCCTTTCTAAAGGCTCTGTAGGTGTATTATTTAAAAGAAAAAATATTTATCTACATAAAAATGTTATCAATAAGACCTTTAAGGACCTGCTAATAGCATAACATGTTTCCTATAATCAGTACAACAGTGTGCTTAAAGGCTAGTATACATGATAGTTGATACAAGGCTCCAGGTTAGGGTTTATGTGAGTGTGTAGGTGTGTGTTTGAGGCTATCTCTCTCACTGTGACGGCTAATAAACAGAGCTGCCAGCCTCTCTGCACCCCCCCAACACACACTCTCCCCTCCACCCGCCCAGCACCCTGCCTCGCACACCATCTGCCCCGAGCTACCGGCCCAGTCGCAGCCTGCCGCGGCCCCAGTGTGTGTGTGTGTGTGTGTGTGTGTGTGTTGCAGAGAGAAAGAATGAGAGTCTTTTGGGTGCATCATGACTATTTTTAACACACTGCTCGTTACAGTAGGCCAGTCCGGTTAGTTTCAGCTGACCTTACTGTACATTTTGATCACTGGTAAGAAAGTGCATCATGTTTTTGGAGCTCACACTTCAACCCGGCTGTTTATTCACCGTCTCATCCCAGAGCTGCACCGGTGTGTCTAATGGGCCTCTAACTGGAGGACTGGGGAGGTGTATTTAAGGATCTATTGATTGCTATTCAATTCAAGCTCGGTTAAATTTAACCACCGGTGCAACAGGAGATCAAACTGGGAGTGAAAGTGACACTTGGGGGCTGATTAAGGCTTTATGGCTGGAGGATCCAGCTACTGACCCACGAGGGCTGCTGGATGTTTGCTGAAGGGGGAGAAGAGTCATCGCTTACTGTCATCCCCCTCTCTCTGATCTGTAATGACTGTAGCATATGCCGCATGCATGAGGGGAGGGCTGTGTGTGTGTGTGTGTGTGTGTGTGTGTAGGGGACAGGCTGCACAGGGAAGCCTTTATACATGTGATATTTCCCATCTGTAAATCTTCTCTAACCGTGTGTGTTTCTGCAGAAAAACGGACAAGGCCGCGACTGCATCTTCACCGAGATCGTCCTGGAGAACAACTACACGGCGCTGAGGAACGCCCGCTACGAGAACTGGTACATGGCCTTCACGCGCCGCGGGCGGCCACGGAAAGGGTCACGGACTCGCCAGCACCAGCGCGAGGTCCATTTCATGAAGAGGCTGCCGAAGGGGCAGCAGCCCGCCCAATCGAGCCACCACCGCCCATTCGACTTCATCCACTACCCCTTCAGCCAAAGGACTAAACGCACACGCTACTCGTCAGAGCGTTGAGGAGGGGAGATAGAAAAGACAGAGAGAAACTGACTGAATTACCAGAACACTCCTCTGCTCTCCAAAAAAAAAAAAAAACCTCTAAAGACATTTTTATACTGAGCATTACTATATCTTAATATGTAGGTTGTTTTCTATTTTTCTCAAAGTAAAAAAAAAAAAAGCTGTACATAGACAAAAACATGAGAAATCTATTTTTGTACTCCAGACTTAGTACTGACCTGTGTAAAAAAACAAACAAAAGGTTTGTTTTTAGATGCACAAAACTAATTGTCTGACTTATCGGGACATCTTAGTAGAGTGTTGTTTTGTTTATTTCATT
This sequence comes from Sebastiscus tertius, assembly GCA_916701665.1. NCBI lineage: Eukaryota > Metazoa > Chordata > Actinopteri > Perciformes > Sebastidae > Sebastiscus > Sebastiscus tertius. Next base: position 25,971 of record CAKAOH010024914.1, read on the forward strand.
TTGACCAGTGGAGTCTCTTTTTTGGACTCTCGCCTGCTGCTCAAGGAGACTTGAAGGGCCCTGATTGACCGCACTGCCAGGAACACAAACTGTCACACGCTGTGCGGCGGTGACACTGCAGTGTTTACGCATCCCGACTGTATCTCTCTCTCTCACACAGTGATGGAACAATGTGGCAGCTACATTTGATAATCACAGGTTTCCTGTTCTGACTGTAATGTTGATGTGTACAAAATGCAGTGTGTGTGAGGAACCCTCGACGCCCACTACCCCTCGCCCTCTTGTGTTCTTGTCGCCCCCCTGAATGTCTGTTTTTATACATATATAAATATATTTTTATTTGAGGATGTGTAAAATAATTTTAAGGATGGAATATTTATTTAAAATGTGTAATAAATGTACATTAAAATACTGATATTAAACTCTTGTTTGGTACAAGCTCGCTTTGGACCTATTTGTGAAACCCTGAAAAGACACACAGTAGTTTGCTGACCAACCTATAACCTCTATGCATACGCACTGAGCTCAGTGTTGAGGGGAAAAAAATATCAGGTTACTAAGTAATGTGCAAAACACAGCATTAAATAATGTTGTTACTATTAGAATCAATTTATCATCATATAACGATTCGCGTGATTTCTTATGAAAAGTTATTCCTTTTATTTTTTGGGCATTTCCGACAAATGTCCAGCAACACGTGACGCACATATCAATTTACCCTCCACTCTTTTCAAAATAAAACTACTTCAGTCTAGGAAAAGATCAACTTGGTTAGGCTTAGGCAACAAAACTGCTTAGTTAGGTTTAGGAAAGGATCCAAGTTTGGGTTAAATTAACACCGGAAGTGGCGTAACTTAAGTACGGAAGATACGTGACAAAAATTACTTAGCTAGGTTTAAGAAAAGATTGAGAATAACTCTGGAAGTGGCCCAATTTGGTATGGAAGTTACGTGACAAATAAATCAACGTTGACTTCTGGTTTCACACAACCTGTTCTCACTCCCAACTCGTCAAACACAGCCGACTGGGTAGCACCCCTCGGCATCAGAAACCGACTAGAGGGGGTACCCGTTAGCGACAGTATGTGATGAACCGGGCTTTCAACTAACTCCAATGTAAACTCAACCACAGCGTTATTCAACGGTCGGAGCAAGTGACGTGGTATTAATAGCATTAGAGTCCACTACGGGCAGGCAGTAAGGGTGGTGGATGGGTAAAACAAACACAAGACTTTCAACCAAGAGACCAGTGTTCATGTCGACTTATTTTGTCATATATGTCGTTAGTCAGGCGACTCTTTGGTATTGTCAGTCCTGTGAGTCGCTATCGCCAATTCATGTGAAAACCAAAGTTTATTTTGAAAAGACACTGCATGTAACAAGCCTATCTTGATACGCCGTCCCCCGGTCCGTCCAACAGTAACGCGAGAGGGGTACCCTGTAAGTTGTTCTCCGATGCCGAAGGGTACTGACCAAACGGCGGTATTTGAGGTGTTGGGAGTGTGAGAATGTGTGGTTTCTCAGGGGGTACGAACAGCAGTCTGCTGGTTGAAAGTCTGGTGTTTTTTGACCCACCCATCCACCTAGACCTCCTCGTGGCATCTGTCGCTCTTTATACTTCCTGTTTCACAATTACGTGGATTACATAAGCGTCTTTGAGATCCTAAAAAGCGCTATATAAGTTTAATCTATTATTACATACAAATTGATTTTGTGGGATATGTGCAAATTACAGTGCATTACTTTTTCATAGGTATAGCTACGAATGGTGTATGAGACCAACTTGTTTTCATATAAGTAAAGATACCAGCAACCTGTAAAATGCGTCACTTTCTAACATGTCAAACTATGACGCTCCACTGCGGTCGCAGTAAACATCCGGTTAATGCTGTAAATTCAAACAACTTGCTTAGGTTTAGGACACAAAACCACTTAGTTAGGTTTAGGGAAAAAAAACATCATGGTTTGGCTTAAAATGACTACGTTTGTCAAGTGAAAATAAAACACAACAAACTCACGAACAGCGGTCTCCTGGATGAAAAACCCTGTGTTTCCTCCTGTTGGGTTGTATTTGTTGTGCTGGTTGCAGCCACCTAATTAACCTCACCTGGGTACACTGATTGTGAAATTTCCAGAATACACTCTGAAGAAACGACCATGTGGCAGTATTAAATCAAATTGGTGTCCTATAGTTTCTTTTTTATATTATCTACGTTAAAGATCTTGTCTTCTTTAATCGTGAGTTGAGCGTATTGTGTCTTAATTTCTCCTAAAAGTGAAGCCAGGAGATCTACAGCAGGTGAGATATTAGTAATAGCCTCAGCCTAAATACTGCAGTATGCATGCAACCCCTGCAAATCTGACAGCACTCCGGTTGTTGTCATTTTGCCAAATCTACACCGCTGATAATTCATTTAGTGTTTACCTAATGTCAGTTTGTTTGTTAGTCAGCTGTATGTGGTCAGCTATCCATCACTGTCTTCTTGTTGCACCAGCAGTAGCCAGTAATTAGAGGTCTTCACATTTGTAAATGCTGTACCTGAAACTGAAGTAGTCATTATAAAAATACAAGCCAAACAACAAGTGGACCAAAACTGGAAAAAGGAGCCAAACAGACCCAAAGTGGCCCAAGACATCAAAGTTTGCTGATGTTCTTCCTCCAATGCCTGCAGATTGAAACGCTTGCTGTTCTCTCTTTCTTTTCTAGTGTTGGCGTTAACCTTCTTACACCCTGAACAGAAAGGAAACGCTGTGGCCTTTGGTTTCTCCCCGTATGAAACCTGACCAGGGAAAGCTAACAGGGAGGGTATTCTTAGTCTGATCCCAACAGGGATAACAAGGTCACCCCCCCTGCCCCTCCTTCCTTTTTAGCAGATAGCAGCATGTCAGTGTCAGAGCGCTTTGCTGTTGTAGGGATGATACCGCCGTGTTTGTTTTTAGGCTTTAGCTTCCATCAGGTTCTGTAACTCTCACTATCTCCACTGTTATTCTTTCATCTCCCGCCTTTTAACACCCCGGCGTTTAATCTGATTGGACAATCCCACCAGGCACTAATGTGTGTGTGCAGGTATATTTGTGTGAAAGAGAGTTAGATTTGGATTCGCTGGTATATCGGTATTGGATATTGGTCTCGTATTGGTCCAGTTAGTGTCATCCACCTCTCACTGCTGAATGTGTGTGTGACTCGTGTATATGAGAGGGTCTGTTTCTCTGTGTTAGTCCGTGTGTTTGTTTGCCAGCAGGAGAGCAAATAGTTCCAGCAATGCTGATTGAAAGTTGGCCATCCATTTACTTCAAGAGGACATTTGTTGCAGACTGTTCTCCTCTCACGCTGTCATACGGGAGATCAAAGCTCAGTTTAGATCAATTCAGGTGAGTGTACTGAACTGGTTTTAGGCCATGTCCACACGGGTATCTTTGTAAACATAGCTTTTTCTATGCGTTTTGGGCTTTCGTCCACCCAAACAGCCTTTAGGTCACTGAAAAATAACACATTTTCAATCCCAACTCATCAAATACCGCCGTTATCTCCGTTGTGAGGCGTCACTAATGAGGCGATATGTCGTGCAGCGGTAGCAGAAATAGGCCTACGTTCATGAATGTAACACAGTGACCATCTTAACAGACAATATATTGTGTAGTCTGAACCTGGCATACGGTATAGTGTAAAGATTACAAAAGTAAAACACAAAGTTGGCAACTTGATTGTTAGGGATTGATGGTAATGAGAAAAAAAAGAAAAATGTAGGACACTCTTTTGGGCTCGTTTTCAAATTGTGACCTGCAGAATCATCCAAAATGAACAAATTTCCTAAAATAATTTGCTACCATCTTACTTATGTATTAGTATACAAGCGGTCTTAGATGGAACTGGCAATATAGTTGTTACCGTTCTTATGGTGCACTCATATTGCAACTTTTCATCTTCCTTTGTTCACACAAATTTTGTGGTTATTAGCCACAAACAGCCAATGGATGTCAAATTATGCATCTCTGTATTCTTTACGTTGTTTGTCGTAAAGTGCTTTGTGCTGGGGGATGAATGAATGAAGTGAAACAGTTAATCAGATGCCATTTCGGATGATGTCATTTGCATTTACGGTGGCTCTGAGTGGTTTAACATCTCTGAAAGATGTGGAAAAAACACAGAAAATCAAACCTGTTCCGAAAACTTTAATGATGGACAAAGGTTTTGGAGTCAGTGTGTAAACGTGGTTGACACAACATGAGGTCATGTTTATTTCTAAACGTGCAACAATTTTGGATGAAAAATACTGACTTGGTGTGCAAAGGCCTTTAGAGCACAGTCAGAACCGACCCATGAAGATAGAACATCAACAACAAGAAGTTTAAGAAGAGTTAGATTGTTTTCTGACCTTAGTATGTACAGTTGATTAGGGCTGCAACTAATGATTATTTTCAGGATTAATTAATTGGTTAATGATTTTCTCGATTAACTGATTAATTGTTTTGTCTATAAAATGTCAGAAAATGGTAAAAAGAAAATAAAAATAATTGTTTTGTCCGACCAACAAAAACACAAAGACATTCAGTTTGGTATTACATAAAGCTAAAAAAACAAAAACATTCCTGCATTCTGCATGCTCATCTTCATAGCTCATTTGTTGTCATGGAAATCCAATTTAATCCCATTTCGGGAAAAATAAATGATCTTTGTCATGATAAACCCTTTTGTGACCCTCCACTTCTTCAGTTAATCCTGACCTATGAAAGGCCGTCTAACCTAAAGCACTAAATTAAATGGTCTTGACAATACTTGACATTAATCTGCTTAACTCCTTCCACATTGGATTAACAGAGGGATCTGTCCCTTAGGAAGCTCACAGACACCGAATCAATCAATTAAAGCCAACGCGTTGTGATAACTCAATGACCTGATAGGAAGGGAAAATACTGATAAAATGCACTTTTAAAAGGAGTGTGGTTTTGTAGGTGACTTTATGGTGTTGCTTCTCAAATCCAGGATTTGCGGAGCCTCTGGAAGGCCAGTAGACTTTGTGTAAATTGATTCAATTAGGGCCCATAGTCTGCCCTCTCCATTACAGCCCCCACCGCTGCCTCCAGTGTCTGTAAAGTCACAGTGAACCTCAGCGAACCTCACTGAACTGGCTTGTGGGAAAAATCACACCTTCTGTGTCGCCAATGCTGCCATGCAAATGTGGAGCAATTCCAGTGCCGAAAAACGGGGGTAACATCGCTTTCATCCATTTTATTGAGCCGCAACCATCATCCTTAACCCCGGATAAACAAACAGAGCCACCTTCTTCATTTGCTTAGGGAGCAATTTAACCCCTGGCTCGACCCCCCCTGTGGAGGCCGTAGAATAGCAGGGGTGACCGGAGAACGCGACCCTGCCTCCCTAAGCAGCCTCCAATGCCACAAGCCGACACAGAAGCTGCCCCCATCAAAAAGCAGTTACAACCTCCAGTCACTCGTATACGCTCGGAAACATCCAGTAAGATGGGGATTTTCCCAGAGAGCAAACAGCTCCTGTTGATCCTCTGGGCTGACTTCTAGTTGTAGAAGGTGGGAGAGTCATATAACAACTATAATCTCAACTTCTCTAGGGACCTTTGTTAGAAGTATCATTTGCTCGGAGAAACCTCCAAAGTTGTTGTTTTCTTTAGTACATTTGGAACCACTGGTGCCCCTTCAGAAATAAAATTATTGATAGATTACTGGGTATACCCGGACTCGTATCAAGATGTTATTTTAAGTAAACAAATCTATTAAAGTCTATCAACTGCTTCAGAAGTGAATGAGAAATTTACAGATAACGAATGGTCCAAACTGCTGTCAAGGGAAATAAAGACTATTCACCTTAAAATATTTAACAGGTTTTTATTGGATGTCATTGGCAGCTCAGATGTCCAAGTTTGGATCTTGAATTTTGGCGTGTGAATTGACTTTTTTACCTACATTTTTAGATATGAATATGACCAACTCAGTCAGAGTAACTTGAATACTTTCTTGAATTTGTGAACCCTAAAAAATACTTCCAGAAATCAAACCACATAAATACAGATAGATGGTTTTCAAAGTAAAAATTTTAATATTTTCAATTTCAAAATGATGTATTTTTCCTTTTTATTGTTTATTCCATTGCTCACCTTTGTTTGTTTCTCTTTCTGTTATGTATTTGTTAGTTTCATTGTTTGTTTGTTTTTTTTTTATGCCTGTGATTCTTCTGTTTTACCGTACAACTACTTCTCATATACAGTTTCACTTTGTGCGTAAAAAGTAAAGATATATGTATGCATTATTAATAATGCTTAATTCACAAATAAATTGCTCGATTGTAACAAACAAATAAAATCTGTATATATTCTCTAGTGTGTTGAAAGGTGTTCTCATGCATCACATCTGGCTATTGTTTGAAAAAATTTGGGATATTGGTAACAATATGGTATTTGAGTTTGTATACCTCAGTTTGGAAAAACATAAAAACATCAAAGACATATTTTCTGTATTTCTTTTATTACAATTTGGAGTTTTTAACAACCAGGCGGGGAGTTTCACATTCCACAATTGCAGACAAATTACACACGGTGTCTTTTTTCAGCCAAAATCTATTAAAATAAAAAAACAAATCTCTTTTTTACACCAGAAATGTAATCCTGGCAGTGTGAAACAACAATTAAACCATCATGCAGAGAGATAAAACTAACGGCTAGTCACTCTTTTCTTAGGGAAATGTGATTCAGCTGGGAGAATTTGGACTCCTGACTTCAGTATTTCTAAAATCCTGGCTACACCTTTGAATACATCAGACACATTACAGCTTGTAGTCACTAAATATTGACGTTGCATCCCCAGCTTTAGTGTTGTGGGGAATCATACAGGAACGTTGCCCATAAAGTCTATAGTCTTATATGATTCTTCTAGGTTTATGTTCACAAACCACCTCACACATTTAACTGTGTGGAACTACATGATGTTACTATAAATGACAAGACAAATTTGCACTAAAATGAAAAGAATAAATTCAAAGTACAAATAATTTAACCGATCTGTCCCTAAAACTAAATTGTTTAATTTCCTTTGGTGGAAATGTTCAGCATAAATGTGAAGAAATTTTCCAAAATCGGTCAAAACATTTGGCTGAAAAGTGAGTTTTTCTTATCAAACTATATCTAGTGTTTGGGCAAATAAGACTACTGCTTTTGAAATAGATTTATAGTATATTTTAGGAAAAAACAATAATCCCATATGCCCAAAGACAAGATGATAGTATGATAAGTAAATGGCTGTATCTCAGAAACTACAAGGAGCACAATCAAGTATTTGGTAGCTATGAACTCATAACAAGTTGAATATCAAAGATGTGCACACATATGAGGTGTAAAAAATATGTCCTAATGAAAACATTTAATAAACACAATGTGTTTTTCCTTTTTCAAAAATCCTGATTTTGACTATTGATAAAAGTGTGATTTGTCATGTGATCTAAAAAATGTCAAAGTTGTACTGCTGCCCAAAGGTATGTCTGTACCAAATTTCAAGACGTTTGACCAATCACAACAAATGTTCTGGTATTTTTCCTTACTATACTAGATATATATAGTCTTCGGGCCCAAATGGGTTAATATTGGATTTAACATTGGATTTGTCTTTCTGTAAGTGTTATTAGAGAGCAACTTATCCCTGTTTTACCTTGTAAATGTGATAAAACAGCTTGTATGTGGTTGGTGACTGCCAGCTGTGATTTCATACTGTACCAAGCTGCTAACCGACAGTCTTGTCTGAGGATGTTCAGATGTAACAGAAGCAGTAAGGTGGATGGATTCTCTATCAAAAATGACAGGCCAGCCCATTAAATCCAAGCCCCCCATTCAGCAGTGCTAACAAAAGCCACCAGTCCAACCAGGCTGGATAATTGAAACGCAAACAACTGATCAAAGTGAAGCTCCAGCTCGACAGTTTCATTGTTTATGTACGGGCCTTATGCGAGACCTGTTGACTTTTCCAATTGGAGCTGTAAACTTTTGTTTGTCCATGCATTTCCAAGACTGATTGTCAGTCTGATCTGAACAATTACCAGCTAAATGTGTTTGCCAGCTCAGGCAAAGCCCCCCCACCCCCTTCCCCACTCCCTCTTTGCTGCCCTAAAAAGATCAAAAGGGAAGACCCCCCCACAACCCCTCCCTTCCATAGCCCCGTTGAAACACCCCCACCGCAACCCCCAAACGTCCCCTCCACTCCCCGTAACCCTCCTCCCAACCTCTTCATTTCCTTTTAGCCATGACAGTTCAGCTGGAAAGCCAACCATAAATGATTTTTTTCGACGGCCCAGTGTTTGGGACATGTCCTTTTAGAGAGCGCAGCTTTCAACAAGGGGACATGTCTTTAAAAAAAAAGAAAGAAAAAGAAAGAAAGAAGAAAGAAAAACGATCTGCATATTTCAATTATGTGCGGTTGTGCTCAGCTGATCAAAGAGCTGCAGGGATGCCACTCGTAACTGAAGGCTTGAGGACCCTCATGATGTGAATGAGCACAAATTGATGCTACTGATGCTAAACGGTTAAGCGCCTCACAAAATGTCATAAGGTCAATCAACTTTTGGTAGTCATTTGACCGTGACACAACCTTGGCAGTTTTAGTGGCTAAACAGCCGTCAGGGCTGCTGGGCTGGATTCAGCTTTCATTCTATTGTCTGAATAAATCACAATATGAGGTGAGGAGGGGAAAGCTGGTGCATGTGTGTGTGTGTCAGATCAAACAAAATCTGGTGTCATTGTGCGCTGAACTGATTCACTGGATGATCATACACGGGAAAAAAACACCATACTGGAATTTAGTGAAATCAACGAACCTGACTAATTATTGTTACTGAGCAAGAGGAAGACTTTGAGAACAGTAGAAAGCCCTGGAAAAAGCTAACAAGTGGTTCTTTTTTAAAATACTTTTACTGCAAACTACTGATGAATTATACATCCACACAATGTCAATATATATTAGCCTTTTCTCACACTCATACATACAAATATATGAGAAAAATAAAAAAAATAATCATTTCTGGCCCCATATTTAATCCACTTAAAACAGCGTCTTTTGCACTTTGATTCACACACATGGTTCTTGAATTAAAGAAGAGTTTAGAAGAGTTAAAGAGTTTTCTTTTTTAATGAGACAATTTTGTTTTTCACGCTCAATAATAACAAAACATTTTTTTTATTTGGGTGAACTGGCCCTTTAAAACTTTTTGTTTAGACACGTTTTTTACAGACATGTTAGACCTTGAAATTCAATGAATGTTCAATGTCTCACTGAACTCATTCAATTATTTGTATGTAGGTTAAAACTCTCCTGGAAGCCATTTCTTTTCTTCTTTGAACAAAAGTAAAAAAAAAAGAAAGAAAAAAAAAGTAAAGTCATGCTATCTATGCCACAATGCCTACCTCTGTTTAGAAATGTTTAGAGCTGCAATGATTAATCGATTAGTTATCAACTATTAAATTAACTGCCAACTATTTTGATAATGGATTAATCGGTTTGAGTATTTCTTTAAGAAAAAAAAAGTCAAAATTATCTGATTTCAGCTTCTTAAATGTGAATATTTTCTGGTTTCTTTACTCCTCAATGACAGTAAACTGAATATCTTTGAGTTGTGGACAAAACAAGACATTTGAGGACGTCATCTCGGGCTTTGGGAAACACGATTATTGAGAAAATAATCAACAGATTAATCAACAATGAAAATTGTCGTTAGTTGCAGCCCTACCTGCTGTTCCCATACCTGCCCTATAGTTGCCCTCGGTCTGTTCCCACCATTCCCAGTCACCTGATCACCTCAGGTATTTTGCCAGATTGTCAAATGTGCAACCCAGTCTCGGCGTTCCAGCCTTCGTTCCTGCTTCTTGCCTGCTTGTTCCCGGTTTAACCTGCTTAGTTTGCCCTCGCTGATTGATTATCTGTTGCCGGACTCTGCCTTTAATTTCTTACCAAGTAAAAAAAAACTGTTTAAACATCTCTGTGTGCATAACGATCTGGCCGGAATGGACTCAGCAGACTCAGCACCCGGTTCGGGGTCTTGCGATTTTTAGGTTGTAGCGGGCCCAGTTTTAAAGCTAGAGTGAAGATACTGGTATCATATGAAGCGAGAAAACCTAAGAATCCATTGGTACAAAGAGGCTAAATAACGCTCCAAACTTACACTAAATTTTGGCAAAGAAAAACTGTCATAGTCATTTTCAAAGGGGTCCCTTGACCTCTGACCTCAAGATATGTGAATGTAAATGGGTTCTATGGGTACCCACGAGTCTCCCCTTTACAGACATGCCCACTTTATGATAATCACATGCAGTTTGGGGCAAGTCATAGTCAAGTCAGCACACTGACACACTGACAGCTGTTGTTGTCTGTTGGGCTTGAGTTTGCTTTGAGCATATTTTTATGCTAAATTCAGTACCTGTGAGGGTTTCTGGACAATATTTGTTATTGTTTTGTGTTGTTCATTGATTACATACATTTGCATAAAGCAGCATATTTGTCCACTCCCATGTTGATAAGAGTATTAAATACTTGACAAATCTCCCTTTAAGGTTAATTTTGAACAGATAAAAAATGTGTGATTAATTTGCAATTAATGGTGATTAACTATGGGCAATCATGCCATTAATTGCGATTATATATTTTAATCAATTGACAGCCCCAGTTAAAGGGACTGTTTGTAACTTTTTACACATATAAATCACCCGGGTCGGTTTCCCATGCATGCTCGCATGTGGCTACGCTGTTCAGACTCAGTACAAACTGTACAAACTACATGGAAGTACCAAAACCGCAAAGTTATATAGTGAAGCCCGTCTGTTAAACAGTGTTGGCCGCGGTCGGAGGACGCGGGGGAGACCGTAGCTTTGGTCTCCAGGGCCGGAGTCTCTGCTGTACTCTGCTCCTCTGCTCCTCTGCCTGCCTGCCTTCACTCACATACCGCGTGCGTTCTCGCTCCACTCTCACGTTGATGCGCGAACACTACACACTGCGGAAGAGTTAGCTTAGATCTGAGAATATCTAGTGAATGTACTGTGGATGTTTGTGCAGAAATAAATGCTGCAGTTCCTCCAGACCAACAGAGGTTTCCTGTGTCTTGTGAAGTGACGGGGCTCCGCAGCGAGAAATGTTATTGTCTCTGACCGCGGCCGGAGGGAGACACGGGCACCCGGTCAGAGACGATAACGTTTCTCTTCCTGCTTCAGCCTCCGGGGCTGAAGCAGGAAGAGAAACATTATGAAAAGCCAACACTAGGATCAACATTGATTCATGGAGATACCTTCGTCTGGTCAGCTAACATTACTGCCAAGCAGCTGAAATATAGAGTGATATTGTGGTTTTAGCTGACGTGTGTCGCCTCACTGTTTTGAGTGATGCTCGTTCATGTAAATTTAGAGCGAGCACGGCGCTGATTTCGTTGACTTTATGGCCACAGGTGTCGCTGTTAACAAGCATTTCTGATTCTTACAAACAGTCCCTTTAAGGTACATTTTGAACAGATAAAAACTGTGAGACTAATTTGCAATTCATGGTGATTAACTATGGGCAATCATGCCATTAATTCTGATTAAATGCTTTAATCAACTGACAGCCTTAATTAATAGCTGTTATTTCTATTTATGTATAAAGTACATTGAGAAAAAAAAACAACAACAAAAAAGTAGTCAGTCAAATATCTTGTATGTGCACACCAACTTGGCCAATAAATGTGATTCAAAATAGATTTAAATAAAGGTACAAAGGTAATTAAAAAATAAAAATACAGAAATAATTCAATTTCAATTCAATTTATTTTTATATAGCGTCAAATCATAACAGAAGTTATCTCGAGACACTCTATATATAGAGCAGGTCTTAGACCGTAGGCTACACCATAAAGGTTGCATGCAAGGTTGGTACATAATAAAATAGTAATCAAATAAATAAACTAATTTATTTCAAATCATGAACGCACATGCATTCGTATAACAACACAAGGTGCAGAATACAAATATTGTATTTGGAGAGACAAAAATCTGACATATCCAGAGACGCACAGAGCGTAAGCATCACCATACGTCATCACGTCGAGTTACGTAGCGCTGTCGTCATCATCAGCTGTCAGTTCACTGCTGGTATGGCTTCCTGTTTGGTCTCTCCTGCTCACCTCCACCACTATAGTCCTGCTGCTCTCTAAACATGAGACAGTCTGTTCACCGTGTTTGTTCACCGGTTTTAGAAAGTAGCACCGTGTGTGGAGGCGACAACACACAGCCTAGAGCCGGACACAGAGAGAGAGAGAGGAGACAACAACAACAACAACAGCAGTGCTGCTGCTGCTAGCATGCTGCTCTCACAGCTACCAGAAGATGTCCTCTATCACATCCTGTCTTATGTGGACTACAAGTCTCTCAGTCGCCTCTCTCAAGTCTGTAAAACCATCTACCACTTTGTGAACCGGGATGCTGTGTGGAGGAAGATTGCCAAAGAGTTTTTAAACACTGGAATCACTCGGAATGGGACTGACATGTAAGATAAACTCAAAACAAACCTCATTAGCATTAGCATCAGCCTCAACTGGTGCAGTGTGACAGTGTTTACTAAAGGTCTCTTTGGCCACATGTACTCTATGTTGGCTAGTAGTCAGTTTACCTTCCTGTGCATGGATTCAGGGCTCACTACATTCATAGCATCAATGGGTTTACACTGTAGTTTGTGCTAAACCTGTGTGAGTTTTGGCTGCAGACAGTCTGGATATGTTGTGGTGGCTGCAGGGCCACTTATGCACACCAGTCTCTATAAGATAAGATGAGATAAGATAAGATATTCCTTTATTAGTCCCACAGTGGGGAAATGTGCAGTGTACAGCAGCAAAGAGGATAGTGCAAAAAACGAAGATGCATCAGCTAACACAGTAAAAAAGAGCAAAACAAAGTGTAACAAAATATGAACCATTTAAATAGAAGGAAGTATAAAAATAGGAGCAGTATATACAGTATTGACAATAAACAGACTATTAACAAAATTGCACAAGTGGAAAATGATATTGCACAATGAGAATGAATGAATGAATGAATGAATGAATGAATGAATGAAATTCCACCTGAAAATATCAGGTTATTGTCACTTAACAATACAACCTGCAATATACACTCACCGGCCACTTTATTAGGTACAAGGTGTACCTAATAAAGTGGCCGGTGCTAGTACCGGGTGGTCTTCTGCTGCTGTAGCCCATCTGCTTCAAGGTTGGACGTGTTGTGCGTTCAGAGATGCTATTCTGCACACCTTGGTTGTAACGAGTGGTTATTTGAGTTACTGTTGCCTTTCTATCATCTCCAACCACTCTGCCCATTCTCCTTTGACCTCTGACATCAACAAGGCATTTTCGTCCACACAACTGCCGCTCACTGGATATTTTCTCTTGTTCGGACCATTCTCTGTAAACCCTAGAGATGGTTGTGCGTGAAAATCCCAGTAGATCAGCAGTTTAATACTCAGACCAGCCCGTCTGGCACCAACAACCATGCCACGTTCAAAGTCACTTA
>CAKAOH010024916.1:0-10572 GCA_916701665.1 Sebastiscus tertius
CTTCTGCTGCTGTAGCCCATCTGCTTCAAGGTTGGACGTGTTGTGCGTTCAGAGATGGTATTCTGCATACCTTGGTTGTAACGAGTGGTTATTTGAGTTACTGTTGCCTTTCTATCATCTCCAACCACTCTGCCCATTCTCCTCTGACCTCTGACATCAACAAGGCATTTTCGTCCACACAACTGCCGCTCACTGGATATTTCCTCTTTTTGGGACCATTCTCTGTAAACCCTAGAGATGGTTGTGCGTGAAAATCCCAGTAGATCAGCAGTTTTTGAAATACTCAGACCAGCCCGTCTGGCACCAACAACCATGCCACGTTCAAAGTCACTTAAATCCCCTTTCTTCCCCATTCTGGTGCTCGGTTTGAACTTCAGCAAGTCGTCTTCACCACCTCTCGATGCCTAAATGCATTGAGTTGCTGCCATGTGATTGGCTGATCAGCTATTTGTGTTAACAAGCAATTGAACAGGTGTGCCTAATAAAGTGGCCGGTGAGTGTATGCCGATAGTTGATTAAACATTTAAGTCAATTATCAAGAAAAAAATGCCAATCGTTCTCCGTTTCCAGCTTCTCAAATGGGAGTTTTCTGTGATTTATATGATTTTCAGTTGAGTATCTTTGGATTTTGGGTTGTTGGTTAAACAAAACAAGAAATTTGTCATTTTTTTTCTGTCAATTTCTGGAAAATGGTGCTGGGTATTTTTTACTTTTTTTTTACTATTTTCAATCAATTTAATTTATTTCTGTCACCTTCCACCTTCTCTTCCCATCCCTCTGTCACGCTCTCGCTCTCTCAAACACACAGACACAAAGACATCTTAATGTAAATCAACGTTGAAATCGACAGGATGAGAGCTGGTTAGCGTTAGCTGTTAGCAGCCGGTAAGCAGCACAGTCCTGTACGGAGCTAACAGCTAACATTAGCTAGCTCTCCTCCTGCTGATTTCAACACAGATTTGTTGTTCACAGTGAAGCATTACCAGGTAAAACATAGGGTGCGCTTCGATAGTGAGTTTACTGCGTCCCCAAACTGTAGAAAAACGAGTACCGTCAGATTTTCAGAATTTTGGCATTGACTTTGTGCCGAAGTACCGGTTCTCCTGATGTCCCTATTGTCAACACATTTAGATTTTTAAGATAATACAGACAACAGATATACTGCTCCCTGTGTACTGCACCACTGTCCCAGCTTTTATTTTGAAAGTAGAAGGAAGAGGTCTAACAGGACGACCCTTCACTTCCAGGTCAGATTAAACAGGTGACGCTCTGCGCACACACACACACACACACACACACACACACACACACACACACACACACACACACACAGTTAGACTCTTAGCGCTGACGAGTCCTGTCAGCACACAAAAACACTTAATTGTTTTCTCCCTTTCAGCCCCTCATAACACCCGCAGGGCACTCTGTGTGCGTGTGTGTGCGCGTGCACGTCAGAACCGGTCCGGTGGGTTTGTGCATGTGTGGATCTTGTGGTTGGTTGCCACGGTAATGTTCTCATCTTTCCGTGATGTGGGCGGTGGGAGAGGCCGTGTGTTTGAGGGTTGTTTACCAGGACGGTCAGACTGACAGGAGGACAGCTGGGACGCCAGTGATTTGCTCAAAGGCATCTCGGTAGTGACACAGTTCGCACCTGATGTGGGAGTTCCTCTTTGAGGGAACATGCCAGAACGTATTACACTGTCAGCTGACGTTAACTGTCTGTCAGTGTGAATGCCTTATAGGCACTGACGGCGTCCTCGTGCTGTGTCAACGCGGGACTTTTACTTTTGAAAATCTCTAAATTAATCCAGTAAAAATGTTTGATTTTCAGCATGTCTGTAGTCCGAGATGTCCTGAAGTCAAATATATCAGTCATTGTCAGGAATTATTTATTACATTTTTTATCCAGCAAGCCAAAAATCAAAGAATAAAGACATTTCCCTCCCTGGTATTTTCTTTTTAATTTATAAGGGACATGTAATGTTTTATACTTCTGGTTAATATAATCCAATCAATCTTTATTTTATTTCCATATATGTATTTTGTATATACATTTCCCTCTGTTAGCACCTTATTTTGAAAACCTGATGTAATCCCACGTGTCTACTTCCTCTAACTTCTCCAAGGTGGTCTCTAGCTCTCCCGTCAGCTCCGTTCTCTTTATCCATCCATGGTCAGCTCCATCGGGGCCGTTTGAATGCATTTAACATAAATGTCAGTATATGGGTGCTCTACAGTTGTAGCGTCGGCCCATCTGACCACAGAAATGAGAGCGACGGCTGGCTCGATCCGTAGCGTTTTCCCTGCTTGCCAAAGTGGCGGATGGCCTGACGATTTTATCCACCACTGCCAACAATTTACCCACATTTAGCGGGTGGCAGGTGTTAATTTCAGACCCTGGGCGCCGCTGGTTCTTTGATGTTGGGTTGGTGTGTCTGGGCCTTTAAGGGAACCATCATTGATCAACTGATACAGATTGACACCTGATCGATCAGAGAGTCTGAAAATAGAAGTTGTGAGGCGTCAGTCTGTCTCTCTCTGCTGTTGATGTAACTTCTCTCTCCTGGCTGCTGTGTGTTTGTGTGTTGGGTTATATCAAATTAAATCACATGTGACTTCATTCTGTTATATTTCAGTAAACGGAGATGAAACTTTCTGCTCCCGTCTCCTCCTCCTCCTCTCCTCTCCTCCTCCCTGTGACAAATTCATGGGTTTCTTCTTCTAAATCTTTTTGCACAAGTAGTGCCATATTTTAGTCTTCTGCTTCTCTAGAGCACTGACTGTAATCGTTCTGACAGGATGTACTCGTAACACTTGAGAACAAATCTCTAGTATCTGTAGATGGCTGCAGGCGTCAGTGCTGATGTTTAAATGTTTAGGAGTGACGATAAGGACGCTATCAGAGCTGAAAACTTGACATAAATCTCGTCACAATCAGCTGATTTTGAAGGCTGGCTCCTCTCGTCTCGTTCTCTGGTGATTCCACATGACTGGTTTCCCCGGCAACCGAGGAACAGCTGACGTCTTTGGCATCATGGGGCTTTCAAAACACACACACACACACACACACACACACACACACACACACACACACACACACACACACACACACACACACACACACACACACACACACACAGAGATCACAAGACGGCCTACTGAGTGCTGACTCGTCCTAATGGAGATTGACTGTGTTTTAGATTTTAGAGGTGAGGAGACAGTTTGCTGCATCCCAACTGACTGATTGACTGATTGACTGGTCAGTTAATCAATAACTGGATCAATATAAAGAGAGAGAGAGTGAGTTGGGGGCTGTTACTGTTACAGACCAGAGTTGTTTTCTAGTTGTGATGTAGGTTGAGAGCGATATCAACGTCACATTTCTTAAGATTTAACTTGCAGATTCAGTCCGGACTTGATGTTTGACTCTCTGATCTTCACTCCTTGTGATTTGAATGATCTTTTTCCTTCATGTTAACTTTTATGAGAGTGATGAATGAGCAACCATTCAGGAGACAGGGGCCCTCAAAGTTGATCCATATTGGACCCCCACCCCTCCTAAAGACACATATCTCCTTCAACAAGACTCGAGTATATGTCTGGACCGTGTTCGGTCAGCGATTCTGGAGAAAGATTGTTGATATATGCGCTGGAGTCCAGAATGTTAGCATGAGCCAGATTTACTGTCCTTGTCGAATAAATGACATGAAAATGTGAATAATATATGTCTTGGGCTTTTATTGTGAAAGGTAAGAACAGAAGGAGTGGATCTGGTATGCGCTTCCTTTGTCAAGGTTGAAAGGAGTAACGGAGTTTGCCGTCTTGGCTGTTCTACCCGTTCCGCACAACGTGATTGGTTGATGCCTTTTATTCAGGATGCAAAAGAAAACCCAACCTTGTTCAGAAAAAAGAAACTGTTGCATTTTCGCAAATTAATCGCATGAAAGAAATGCCGCTGTGTCTAAAGGCCTTTAGACTGGTCTGTGATTTTCTGTTTCACCTCAAATAATTCTTCACTTGACTGAAAAACTGAAAATTACGTATTTAAAGCACATATCTGTAGGGCTGCAACTAGCAATTATTTTCATGTTCAATTAGTCTTTCAATTATTTTCTTGATTAATCAATTAGTTGTTTGGTCTATTGAATGTCAGAAAATGTGGATCAATGTTTTCCAAAGCCAAAGATGACTCAAATGTCTCAAAGATATTCAGTTTACTGTCATAGAGGAGCAGAGAAACCAGAAAATATTCACATTTAAGAAGCTGGAATCAGAGATTTTTTTTTTTTTTTTCTTAAAAGTCCCATATTATGCTCATTTTCAGGTTCATACTTTCATTTTGTGTTTCTACTAGAACATGTTTACATGCTGTCATGTTCAAAGAACCCTTTATTTTCCTCATACTGTCTGCCTGAATATGCCTGTATTTACCCTCTGTCCGAAACGCTCCGTTTTAGCGCATTTTGACGGAATTGCAACAGAATTGGGTTGCTAGGCAACAGGTTGGGTCCATGTGTACTTCCTGTCAGCTGATGACATTCACATCCACTGCAACCAGGAATAAACTGGGACACATTTAGAATGTTTACATTTAAATCTGTGTCAAGGGTCTAAATATTGTATATTTGTGACATCACGAATGGGCAGAAATCCTGACAGCTTGTTTCAAATGCAGAGTTTCTGAATACGGGGTGTGTGTATTTCCCTGTGGATTGAGTATTTTGATACTTTCACAGTATTTATATAGGACTTAAGCCTGCTTTATAATAAAAAAACATGAAAATCTCACCCTTTTTATAATATGGGACCTTTAAGAAATTACTCAAACTGATTAATTGATTATCAAAATAGTTGGTGTTTAATTTAATAGTTGACAACTAATCAATCAAACGTTGCAGCTCTACATATCTGTGTCTTTAGGATGGGTGGGGGTCCTGAATGGTTGCTCATTCTGGTTGATCAAACCACGTTCCAACACTCTCTCATACAGGTTAACATGGAGGATTCAAATAGAAAGGAATGAGGTCAGAAAGAGATCGATTTCTGACAAAAATACTCTGTTTGTTAGAAGTTTGTCTACCTGGCGGTCCCATTCTGAGTGAGTCCAGAGTTCAGGGATTCAGAAGAAGAGAAAACTAGTGGAGTCTTTTGATGAATCGACAGGAATTAACACTCAGAGACTTTAGTGAAAGGGCCACATTATGAGCTGTGAGGAGCCGAGAGAGGCTGGAAAATATCTGGGTTTAGTAGGAGGGTGAACACTTCTCTCTCTGTCTCTCTGGCGTTGTGTCTTTGGAAAACGGAGGGAAATTATAAATAACTGGAGCAGCTTTTTATTTTCCTCCTCTTCTTTTTTCCACCCAGATGAGTTCATGACTGATTTTTAGTCGAATCATTCACTTTTCATATCATTATTACACAATAGCTTTACACACAAGCATAAGTATGGCAACAACATAGAACTAAGCCAAGAGGAGACTGATTTCTGCTTTAAATTGGGAGGTATAAATGGTATAATGGTCTACTTACAGGAGACTCTACACACAAACAAAGCTAGATGAAACGTCTCACCGATGAACTCAAACACAGAACTGATCCGGTGTCTTTAGAGCCGTGAATCACCAGCACATTAAAACCAGAACAAAACAACATGTGAGAATCAAATACAAACTCCCTCCCACACCGAGTCTGTCTGATCTTGTCAGGTCACATTTTTCCTCTGAAGTCATCTCCAGTCGATTCTGAGCTCCATTAGACATGTCTGAACACAAACGCAACACACGCCTATAGCACTTAGCACCTGGCTACGACACACACACACACACACACACTGGCTCCGTCACACGTGTTGTAATTCATGTTTTGCTTAATTAATATTTACAGCGTTAAACAGGGCGGGGCAGTGTACTGTGATTCTAAAGATTTTGAAATGACATTTAAATGTGTGCTGCAGAACATTCAGTGAAATGAAAACACCATCAGATACGTGTTGTACCTCGGAAAGTAAGGGATCATTTTGATTTACCACCACTTGAGTTTTAGTTTCAGTAGGGCTGGGTATTGTTTAAACAAATAAAAACACGACAACACCAGTACCCTTAAAGTGATACAGATACCAGTAGAGTACTTCATTCGATACCCATCATGTGAATAGAAGCTGTGTGTGTGTGTCCCACTGGCTAGCTAATCGCCGCCGCACTGGACAACGCTCATACAGTGGTCACTGCTGATAACACCGTCCCCTGACCCACGGTGGCGAGAGCGCATTGTTGCAGACGCGTAACGGCCGCCCCCCCGGAGGTTAAAACCGTTACATCTGTCAGCACTGTTGCTGTAGTTAGTGCTGTTATGGGTGTTAGCAGTTAGCCGCTGGCTTAGACATCTCCGTGCAACCCGGTCTCACCGGAAGCCGTATAAATACCACGACATTCCACGGACCTTCCACGTGTTATGAGTACAGATTTAGCGTTTTCACGAGTCATTTGTACGCCACGCAAACGTCCGCTGTTAGGTTCAGGCAAGAAAACCACTTAGTTAGGGTAAGGGAAAACATCATGGTTGGGCTTAAAATAAGTAAGTAATCGGAAGTAAAACACGTACGGAAACAACGTAACACAACTACGGAAAACACGTCACAAGTAAGGGCTAATGTACAGTGAGCCGGTCGTTGTTGTGAAAGAAACCCAAACAGGGCGATGCCATGGACTCCGACGCGAAGGCGAGGGGTCTCATTGCCCTGAAGGGGTTTATTTCACAACAATGACCTGCTAGCTGTACATTTTCCCGCTTATTACACAGCTGCTTACTTAATAAATCAATAATTTGACACAAAAGCGGTTCGCCAGAGTCCGACATCAGAACTGCGCCCATAGCAACAGTCTGTTATACATAGCAACGGTCTGCTATAAAGAAATAACAGACCGCAGAATGCCGTGATTGACCAATCAGAATTGAGTATTCAACAATGCCGTGTAATAAACGTCAATAAGAAACACGTGACCAACCTAACTTGCAAAACAAAACACCGGTCAACAACGGTCTCGAACACGAGTCTCCTAGTTAAAAGTCCAGTGTTTGTTGGACCCGCCCACCCTAAGTTGTCTAAGTTGGTCTAAGGTATCATCCCGATACCCAGCCCTAAGTTTCAGTGGTAATTATACCGTACAGGGAACATGTTGACATCGCTGAAAGTTATTTGTAAACGAAAGCGAACAGTAAAATGATTACCCGCACTGTAAACATCCAACACAGTTTCCAGATCCACCTCCTGTTCCAACAATCACTATTGCCAACATTTAATTTATGCTCTCTTAAACTGAAACAATATCATGTTTTATAATGAATTAAAAGTGAGGGCTGTCAATCAATTAAAAATAGTTAGTCACGATTAACCGCAAATTATTCGTACATTTTGTATCTGTTCAGAATGTACCTTAAAAGGAGATTTGTCAAGTATTTAATACTCTTATCAACCTGGGAGTGGACAAATATGCTGCTTTCTTCAAATGTGTGTGTATATTTATTATTGGAAATCAATTAGCAACACAAAACAATGACAGATATTGCCCAGAAACCCTCACAGGTACTGCATCTAGAATAAAAAAATGCTCAAATCCTAACATGGCAAACTGCAGCCCAGCAGGCAACAACAGCTGTCAGTGTGTCAGTGTGCTGACTTGGCTATGACTTGCCCCAAAACTGCATGTGATTAGTTTTTCCTCGCCAAAATTTAACGTAAGTTTGGAGCATTATTTATCCTCCTTCTTGACAAGCTAGTATGGTTGGTACCAATGGATTCATTAGGTTTTCTAGTTTCATATGATTCCAGTATCTTCACTCTAGCTTTAAAACTGAGCTGATACAAGTGTTAAAGATACACACACACACTCTCTCTAAACATTGGATGTCTTCAGCTGCGTTAAGTTAATGTCAGAGTCGAACGCTGCGGTTCAGTGTTCAGACTTTAATGTCCTCTGAGCTCAGAGCTGCAGCAGGGAGGGAAAGGCAAATAAAGCAAACACACCTCGCCACACCTTTAACGTTTAACCCACGCTTCATACCTGTGTGTGTGTGTGTGTGTGTGTGTGTGTGTGTGTGTGTGTGTGTGTGTGTGTGTGTGTGTGTGTGTGTGTGTGTGTGTGTGTGTGTGTGTGGCCAATAATTAATGTGAGAAGATGGGAGGAGGGAGAGAGAGAGAAGGGCAGATAGAGGTTAAAGAGGAAGGGAAGGATGGAGGTCTGGAGGCTGAAAGAGGATAGATGACATGCATGAGGATGGATGTGTACAGTCCAGGTTTCACTGACATCACTTCCTGTTGTTGCTGGAGCTGTTTGAATGAACTGATCTTTTCACTGTGATTGTTCTCTCCTTTTTTCTTTTCTTTTTACATAACTCAGCTGTGACTCAGCAATGCTCAATATGTGTGTGTGTGTTCAGATATTTAGATGAGTCAGCGTGAACTCTCTCAGTTCAGACCCTTCGGTGTGAATCTGCTGTGTCACTTTGTTCTTTCACAGAATCGAGCCGAGTGATTTAAAAACAAACGTCATGTATGTTTGACTCAGTATGATAATATCAATACGACAGACAGCATCCAGTCTGGGGCTCCAGCTTACAATGTTCCAGATTCCTAGGGTTGTCATGTCGATGAACACGATAATAACGTTAACACAAATTTGGTTTAACAGAGAATAAAGATACTGGTATCATATGAAACTAGAAAAACCTAATGAATACATTGGCACCAACCACGTCATACTGACTTGCCTCTAAGGAGGTTAGATAACGCTCCAAATTTGCGCTAAATTTGGGCGAGGAAAAACTGGCCATTTTCAAAGGGGTCCCTTGACCTCTGACCTCCAGATATATGAATGAAAATGGGTTCTATGTTTACCCACGAGTCTCCCCTTTACAGACATGCCCACTTTATGATAATCACATGCAATTTGGGGCAAGTCATAGTCAAGTCAGCACACTGACACACTGACAGCTGTTGTTGCCTGTTGGGCTGCAGTTTGCCATGTTATGATTTGAGCATATATTTTTATGCTAAATGCAGTACCTGTGAGGGTTTCTGGACAATATCTGTCAGTTTTTTGTTGTTAATTCATTTCCAATAATAAATATAAACATACATTTACATAAAGCAGCATATTTGTCCACACCCATGTTGATAAGAATATTAAATACTTGACAAATCTCCCTTTAAGGTATATTTGGAACAGATAAAAAATGTGTGATTAATCCCGATTAAATATATGAATCGATTGACAGTCCTAAAAACAGTTTCACAATGTGCATTACAGCATGAGGATGTAGATGTACAGTCTGTGTGATTACGTGCAGAGATGCTGTAATGTGTTTGCTTTATTAATCACTGTGTGTGTCTGTGTGAGCTATCGTTGCCTCATGAAGTGGTATCAGACAGATATTATGTGACGACTGCTGGCGTAATATTGTGTGTGTGTGAAACCTAAAATGAGGCTGATTGTGAAAAGGGTGGTCTCGTTCTTACATAATTCACTAACAAACACAAACACCTATCGTTTCAACACACGTTACGACACTCGTCATAAGATCTTAATCAGATGGATTTTGCTTAACGTGCGCGCACGCACACGCACACACTCACACTCACACACTCAGCCACAGTTTCCTGCTGTATATCGACTCTTTATCAAACAGACTAAATGTAGTTTCTAAACAAACGCTAGCATGCGGGATGTCTAGCTCTGCTTTTCCTGCTCTTGTGTTCAACATTTTAGATTGTATCGGAAGCATTTACGATACTAGTATCAGAACTACTCTACGTGTCCTAAAACCTACGCTTTTGTCATCAGCTGGCATTTTATTTTGTAGTTTCAATGCTCCAAATCTTGAGCTTTATTTTGATAGGTTATTTGTTTTCACTTGTCGTCTGATTGTTGTTGTTTTCTTCTCCAGGCGCCACCAAAGAGATCGGCTCAGCGCTAACCAGGATGTGTATGAGACACCGCAGCATCGAGTCCAAACTCAAACTGTTCACCACGTAAGACACACGTACACACACACACACACACACACACACACACACACGCACACAGTAGCATGGCATGTGTTATTTACCAGGTAGGGAGGTGGACGGGTGAAGGCGTGAATGATGTGATGACACCTATCTGACAGTGTGGGAACTAATTACTCTCAACTGACATATGCTCATACACATGACGGCCAGAAGGGGTGTGTGTGTGGGTCGTTAGAGAAGCTGTCAGTCTATGGCAAGCTGTTTTAACATTTAATAGCTAGACAGGATATTCATTACAGATATCTGCAACGTCATTTTGACTAGTCGAAACTCTAATTCAAGATATCTGTAATTACATTTTTATTCTATTCTATTCTATTCAAACATACTATGGCTGCTGTATGTGTTTATAAAGTGTGTCTGGAGACAATAAATCTACAACACGCTGTAAATTTCTACCACAACTCTCTAGTGAACAAAGCTCTCGTTGGCCACAGATTCCCTGATGATGAGATCTTTCTATTTCATGTCATTTTCTAACTATCTGATCCATAGCATATATTAATATT
>CAKAOH010024918.1:0-13996 GCA_916701665.1 Sebastiscus tertius
AAATTTTTTTATATATTTAAAATATTATGTATCTGCATTCACTTGGAAAATCCATCAAGACATCCCTTTATTTATGTTGACGAAACTGACAAGTTCTATTCATTAAAGAAAGTTGATTTAATAATAAAAAAGACTCATTTGATACACTGAATGACTTTATCCAAATTGAGGACTTTGTTCGAGGATCTGTAATTTGTTTTGGGTGATGACGTCGGAGTTGGGTGGGGCTCAGCTTTCCTTAGATACAAGTAAGTGGGGCCTCAAGAAAAATATGTTGGTAACCACTGGATTAACTAATCATAATGAAACATAATCTGCCTTGTTCCTTGTTCCTGCAGGTTTTGGTCCGTAGGTGTGCAGACGGCACTGAGCTGCGGGGGAGAATAGTGGAAACTGAAGCCTACCTTGGAGGGGAGGACAAAGCTTCACACTCAGCAGGAGGCAAACGCACTAAGAGGAACACAGCCATGTTCATGAAGCCCGGCACAATCTATGTGTATCCAATCTATGGCATCTACCTCTGTATGAACGTGTCCAGTGAAGGTAAAAGCATTGCATCACCAAAGGTGATAGCCATTATGTCTGCTGATGCAATCTTTCTTTTTGGTTTAATCTGCCTCCTTCCAAGAGTTTATCATTAATATGACACTAAATCAATACAGCAGAGTTTTTATCATCAGTGGGTGAAAGGCGAAAGGAAGGAGACAGAGTGGAGCCTTGCTGACTGATGCGTATTGTGTGCTGTATCCCCAGGGGAGGGTGCTGCCGTGCTGCTGCGCTCCTTGGAGCCCCTGGAGGGTCAGCCCGCCATGAGGCAGCTGAGAGCAGCCAAACGCAAAGAGGGAGCCCGACAACTGAAGGACAAAGAGCTCTGCAACGGGCCCTCGAAGCTGTGCCAGGCTCTAAATATACCCCGCTGTTTTGACTGTCGAGACCTAGCCTCAGACCCAGAGGTGTGGCTGGAGAAAGACCCCAACACAGATCAAGTAGATCCCCACGATATAGTATCAGCACCGCGCATTGGAATAGAGTCTCACGGGGAATGGGCCAAGAAGCCCTGGCGGTTCTATCTTCGTGGGCACCCGTGTGTTAGCGTAGTGAACAAAGAGGCAGAGAGACAGTCTGGAAATGTAATGAACACTTTAGGTCCCTCAGATGTGCAGTCTGAGTCAGGACACACAATGTCAAAAGGACGTAACGGGAATATTCCTGAAACTACTCTGCCATCTGTTCCCTTTGTGGACTGCTCCATTTAGGCAGTATAAAAACACAAGAGGAGAGTCAAGATGGTAGAATAACCTCCACGACTGGTTCAATGTCTACATTCCAATTTGCATAAAATATACAAAATGTTTCTTATTAATTTTGTAAGCTGCAACTTATTTTGATAGTGTTTTTACTAGAGCTGTCAATCGATTAAAATATTTTACAACAATCAATTTCATGATTGTCCATTTTTAATCTCAATTAATCACAAATTAATCATTTTTTTTATGTTGAAAATGAGTATTAGTGTTATTTATAGGTTGAGGAAGCAAATTTTGTCAAAGCTCCGTTTCTGATTCAGAATTGTTTTAATTTTGTATTAAGTGATCAACGTTTTGTAAATATTTTGTCACCTTTTCATACACATTTTCATATTTTTTCTAATTGTAAATGCATATGAACACCAGCTATTCTAATACCAGCTTTTTTTGTGTATGTTGGAGTGGTTCTTCAACATGTTGCTGCAATGTTTTGTCTTATCTGTTCGTTCCACATGTGCGACTGCGTGAGTCTGTAGGATTTTTAGCACACAAATGGCTATCGGCTACCCCAGGGATCATTAGAACAACTGTTCTCTATGAATTTAATGAGCTTTTTTAATACTCTTAGTGGGCAAATATACTTGCTTTATGCAAAAGTATGTATATATTATTACTGGAAATCAATGAACAACACAAAACAATGACAAATATTGTCCAGAAACCCTCACAGGTACTCATTTAGCATAAAAATATACTCAAATCATCCCTTGGCAAACTGCAGCCCAACAGGCAACAACAGCTGTCAGTGTGTCAGTGTGCTGACTTGACTATGGCTCGCCCCAAACTACATGTGATTATCATAAAGTGGGCATGTCTGTAAAGGGGAGACTCGTGGGTACCCATAGAACCCATTTACATTCACATATCTGGAGGTCAGAGGTCAAGGGACCCCTTTGAAAATGGCCATCTCAGTTTTTCAAATTAGTGGCGTTAAAACTAATTTGCGTTAACACGTTATTATCGCGTTAACTATGACAGCCCTCGTATTTATGCAAAGTTGTATTGGAAACTAACAAAATAAGACTCAGTTTATCACTACCTATAAAAAAAAATTAATTCTGAAATGTACCTTCACTCACTCGTGAGTCTTTTTTGCCTAGGTCTTCCATCTGTGTTTTTTAATAAACAGTCATAATGGGGGAAACTCTCTTTGCAGTGATTTCACAGATGTTTGGAACGCTCTGCTTCTCTCAAAGCAAAAACAGCCCGTCTGATGTTTAGAGTCTTCCCTTTCTTGCCGTCTTTCTCTCCCCACCTCTGGGATTCCTGAGAGGTAGCTGGAGGTCTGGAATGATCATTACTCAATGTGCCCCTCTGTGGTCAGTGCAGATGATCTAACACATCTGGAGATGATGAAGTTAAACCCCCACTACACAAATATTTCCAATAAACACAGGCACCTCTGGTATGTACAAAATAATTTAATATTGTAAACAAACATTTGGCTCATAAAGGAAAAAAACAATTTCTTCATTTTGTAAATCTGCACTCATTAATGCAATCATTGTGTCAGTTCATTTAAAACAACACTGTTGAGCAATAGCACTTAGCTGTGAGCACAGCAGGCTATTAACTGCTCTCAAACTGTTGACGGGAGCTGATACCGTCTCTGTGCCACTACTCCATGGGTGACTGAAAGATTGAAATAATTGGATCTTCATGGTTGGTCACCACAAGGACACTGCGGAACTTGTCAAACAGCGTCTTGAGCTGCGAGCGTCTCATGTTCTCGTTGTACATGATCTCTTCCAGGTGGTGATGTCCCCGGAAATAGTGCAGCAGCCTGGAAGCAGAGACATAGGTTGAGATTCATTGAATCATTAGCTGTGTAAATCAACCACGAGACAGGACTTTTGCAGCCCTGATGACATTTCCCCTTACTGTGCAGTTGGTATCACATAACACTCGATACTAAATTGGCTTTCTAGACATTTCCTATTTTAAACATGCGCACAAGTAACAGCATGCAGATGATCTCGACTCTCCAGCCAAAATTTTCCAATTAAATTTCCCAACATTCTGCCTGAATGCAATTAAAAGAAGTTTATTTTCCAAACCAACGTACAAATAGCTTCTTAATTCCTAAGAGACAAAGCATTAACAGTGATTTATAACATCATGAGTCTCTGGATCCTCACTAAAACACATCCCATCTGTTAGGGCGCCTTTAGACTGCACAACGACAGTGATTGTGTAGGCTTATTGCAAGTCACGGTGTTTACGCAATCTGTGCCAGACTGTTCAATATCAATGGATTGACGACTGAAGATTCCACGATTGTCAATTTTCGTCTCAGACAGCCCAAACTCGCACAGTGTAAAGGGGCCTTTAACCTCTTCCACTCTTTGAGGGCGGCGGCGGTGCCCTCGGCTGACTTTGCTGACTTTCAGAGGCTGTAGCAGACTCAGTTTTAGAGAGTGGAGATACTGGTATCAAATCAAAATCTCCAAATGTCAAACGTTTTTGATACCAAATCCCAGCATGGCTTTTTCAATGGTGTTCCTCAAGGTCTTGGTGTCTTAATGTGGTATTTTGGAGGGATTATTGATCACTTTTATCGATTCTTAAGTGGTAAAAAATTTATAAATTTAGCACCAAATCTGTGTAATAAATGGTATCATCCCAAGGTCTATGTGACATCTACTGTTGACCTGCTATCTCCCCCTAAATATCCCCTATCCCCTCCTAAAAAAGACAAAAATTGGTCAATGAAAAAGAGGGATGGAGTGGATAAGGTTAATCTGACTGTCTAAAAGCAGAGAGCAATGGAGAGCTGAGAAACATTTAACACACTAACAAAAAACACAGAATATGCTCGAGGCTTCTGGCTCAATTACCTGGCAAACATCCGCAGATCCTCTGGATTTTGTGCAGCAGGAATGTTAAGAATAACCTGCCTCTCGTGCTCTGACAGGCTGGCAAGCAGCGTCTCCGTCATCCTCTTGTTGAGCGGAGAGTCCCCACCAGGAAGGAGCTCTGCACTGGAGTTGTCCATACTGGGACTGGTGAGGGTCATGTCATCACTGCTGGCTGTACACAGGATGCAGACAGATGATCACAGATGATCTATGACACTGTTATACCTCTAAGAGTTGGGCAGAGGAGAGAGCTGAGTGAGAGACTTACTTGGGGAACCGAAGCTGAGAGCGCTAGGGGTGCTGAGACTGCGCCCTCCTACTCGGGCAGCCAGTGGAAGGTCTTCATCCTTCAACCCGGGCTCATCCTCGCTGGGCGGTACCAACAGGCAGACATAAGTGTGCAGCTGGATCAGCAGGCGGCGCTGGAGCATCCACACCACCATCTGGATCAGCTGGGCCTGGTCAGGAGCAGAGCATCACAGCTGAGCACAGGATAAGCACTGAAAAAAAGTGAAGCTGAACACGCTCGTGTCCTCAACCAGGTCAAATGTTTTAAATCAGCCGCACAAGCTCAAAATAGAGCCAAAAGAAAGGGCCCTGGCTCTGATCTTGTTCTCATGAAAAATGGAGGCTGCAAACGCTGGAGCTGATGTCCCTTTGCCATTTATAATTCATCGCCGACGCTCAAGCAGCAATGCCAAAACAAGATGGGTCGGACAAGAACACCAGATGGTTCTGCTCTTACAATCCAGTACGTGGATTTACAGGAACAGCCCTGTTTGTCCTAGGGATTTACCAGGAAACTATAATTGCACTTTATTTTTAATTTGTACACAAGTGTCTTTTTGTTCACAATGTCACAGTCAATTATTATTCAATCTAAAAATGTTAGACATTTGTTTCATAATTACAGTTGTAGTAAAGTAAATTCACAGTTTTTTAGAAGAAGACTGATGAATGAATGGCCCTTTCTAGAACCAGTTGTTGTAGCGTAGGTCATCTGGAGCAGAGCCAGTGTGTAGAGTGTGTGTGTGTACGTGGGAAGTGAGTGGTGAAGCAAAAGAGAGAGGAGGAGGAGAGGATCTGCTCACTGTGTAGATATAAACGGCTCATTCTAAGGTAACGAAAACACAACAATTCTTATTTCCAGGTGATTATTGGTCCTTTAATGTAGGTGTAGAGTGTATGTAGAGTGTGTGGAGTGTGTGTAGTGTGTGTGTCCCAGTGTGGAGGGGAAAGGTTATAAGGTTATATTTGTGTATTTGTACTTGTCCAGTAGTCGTACCTCCTGTGCAAGAGCTTCCAGAGGGTTCCTGAACTCGGCCAGAGAGACAGGCAGTGAGAACTTGGCTAACATGGAGGGCAGATCGTTACCAGGAAACTGCTGAGCAAACTGCTCAGCCAATGGTGAGTATCTGTACCAGAGAAAGATGGGGCATGTTATTCTACAACAGTAAGCTTTTCCATTAACACAGCTTTTTAATTTAATTTTCCACAATGTTGTAAAGGAAAGACTATTTAAAGTTTTATGTTTAGAGAAGAAAAAAATACAAGTGTTGCCAATGGCCCATTTGAGTTCTTTCATAACACAATCTGAAGTGATTTAACAAGTCTGAATTTAATTACAATAAAGATTTAGTTGAGATGTGACCTATGAAATGGATGGGTGCTTACGGTGCATTCGCTCTGCAGTAATCAGTATAGCCAAATGGCTTACATCACTTCATGAACACTTACAGGCAGATGTTGGCGTGAGGAGACAGCATGTAGACGTTGTTCTCACACAGCGGGTAGATGATGATCGCTTTGCCCCAATAGACCAAGTGAGCGGTAATTTGAAAGATCTAAGAGGGAGAATTATTTGCAAATAATATAATGATATGAAATGAGATGATCTAAACAACAAAATGTGGAAGGAAGATATAAGAACTTCTTGTTTTTTTTCTCTGAATGTACATATATTGTCCACTAGATGGCAGTAAGACATCATCACCTCTAGGTAAACAACTTTTACTGGTATATTTTTGAATGGATCTCATACATACAATAACATATTACTCCCATTGTTGCACTTTTTTCTATTTATAATAATTGTAAGTACTACATACTGTACAGCTAAAAGGATCACTATCTTTTATTCTCCCTATATTACACATGTACTGCATGTGTAACTGTGGTGACACTCATCTTCTGTGTATTGCATTTAAATGGAAAAAGGTTTCAAAATACCATACAATCACCAAACTCGTTATTTGTGAATGAGCTTAATGATTGTAAGCAGTTAGAAATCTTTTTTTTAATTTCAAATTTTAGTATAAATGCCATTTGAGATCAGAGAATGACTGATCTGGTGTTGTAAAGTGCAGTGGTGATGCAGACGACTGTTCTCCACCTGAAGTAGGGCCAGGTCAGCATCCTGTGCGAGCTGCTGCAGGTTTTTCACCGCGGAGCAGGTTTTGATGAGGCGCACCATCGCAGGCGAGCAGTCCAGAGGAAGCTGGCTCAGCAGTGCCTTCTCACTTTCCAGCAGCAGCAGGGCGTGATAGGGTCTGAAGGATCAAACAACATAAGAATCAATGGACCTCCTCTTTAGAGGTCGAGACTGCTCCCCCCAATAGAAGCCAGCATGAGGCTAAGAACATCATAATATACATTACACACCCCGGACATCATCTGTTTAAGCTCCTCCTATCCGGCAGGGGCTTCAGATCAATTTGCACAAATAGACTGAAAAACAACTTCTTTCCAAAAGCTGTGGCACCACTGAACTCAGACATCTCCTCAGTCTGACAAGACTGATGTGCTGCCACTCTGCGCCCTTACTGGACTTTTGCTGCTGCTGCTGATGTTTGCACACATATTAGTTGTATTTTAGCATAATTGTATTATACTCATATTGCTTATATTATACTTATATTGCTCAGATTCTGCACTTTTTATTGCTGATATTTATTACTAATCTTTTAACTCATTTGTGCTTTATTTAGTCTTTGTAAATATGTGTGTAGTTTTCTAATACAATACACCATTTGAGGGCAACTGCAATTTCATTATGCTTGCATGATGACAATAAAGTTCTTGATTGATGAGGGAATCAGCTGTAGTGCCAGTCTGTACATGTATCTTTGTAGAGAACTCCTGAGAGCACAAACTGACCACTCTGATTAATTTAAAATAAAATCATCTTTCTGCAGAGCTGTTACGATTTCATGGCGTGAATGCACTTGCATTAATTTCACCTTTGCAGCTTCAAAAGAGAAATAAAGGGAGAGGTAGAAGTTGATCACAACCGTGATGTATGTGTGCTGAAGTAGCAATAGGTGGCAGTATGGTCCACAGAAAACGTTACATGGTTTCTTTGGATGCTTTGAATAGTAAGTCAGTACTGAAGCTCATAAAATATACAGCCCTTAATCAGCTGTTAAAGACACAATACTCCTTTGACATAACAAACTGATGGGGGTTAGACTCTCAGCTTCGAGGATCTGAGACTTCTTGTTAAGCAAGTCGACCTGTGGGTCAACAGTGAAGCAACAACACAGATTTAAAAAAGGATTGTAACAATCCTGTGCTACTTGGTAGTCATGTATAGGCCTATGCAGGCTGGCTGACTAAATTAAAGCATGTTAGAGTCGTCACTTCTTATAGGTCCACTCAGGGTATTCTACCTTTCCTATTCCAAGCTTACAAATAAAGACTCATTTTACAGTTTTGCATGACTTGCAGCAAAGTTAGATTAACATATTAACATTATGCTGCTTTAAAGTTCCATTCAGAATTAAGTAGAGTATAAATGAACAATATAGAAATGAGACTATCGGAGACTTCTTTTACCTCCAGGAGATGTTGCATTTGTGGGCAGAAGAAGAAAGGAAACTATATTAGCAACTAATAGTAAATGTTAAACATCTCTTATACAGTAAATTAAAATGAAGGCTTTATCTAACACTTGTAATAACACGTCCTACATGTGTTTATGCTTTAAGGAGGGGGACACTGGGTGGAGTATCTGTGGTCAGTTATGATAGGCCAATTTCAGTTTCACACTCCACTTCTGGCAGAGGTGTTGCCAAAAGTGCAAGTTAAAAAGTTTCCACCTACATGGGACAGCGTAGAAACTTTTTATTCTGTGCGTAAAAAAATAAAAACAAACCTTATAACCTTAAGGCTGCGCTCTAACGACTCAGGGGGGATGTAGTTGCCTCCGATCCTGTGGATCTTGTGCGGTAAACAGAAGCTCACCTCCAGCCAGTTGTTAATATGTAGTCGCACCACGCCAGTTGTACAAAGGCTGCAAAAAGCAAGAATATTAGAGTCAACTGTATGAACAATAAATACATTCTGCATGGTAAGAAAAAGGGAGAAATAGCAAAACAAAATGTATAATTATTACACACCTGTCATACGCCTCCTTCAGGTCCCTGGCTAGTTTACATTTGGGAAGAATTTGTCTAAATGGGGACTGGGGGCTTCCATCCGCTTAGATCAGGAAAAACAGAGAACAAAATCATACTTTCAAATCTATAAAACATCTTCACAATGTTAGTGTACTGATAAGCTAAACATTGTGCTATAATAAATGTGTTATATACAATGAATTCTTTGAAATTCTATAGACTGATTGAGACGAGAAGTGTGTTTCTCACTCTCAGTCACGGTGGTAATCTCATCCTGGACGGCCAGCATCAGTTTGGCCTCTCTGGTCAGATACTGGCATCGCCGCTCCTCATGCTGCAGGGCTATGGCGATGCGGCGGGACAAGTTGTGCATGCAGCTGATTACGGATGGGTCAGCATTCGCCTGTGAAGGCCAAAGATGAGAACGAGACAATTTTTAAACCGTATAATCTTGACAGAAACACGTTAATATGTGTACATATATAACTCAGTGATTACCTATTTCACTGCATTTACAACATCAGTGGTTTAATTTGTAGCCTAGTAAACATTCATGTCAAACATTAACTGTTAAACTTTATCACATCTATTAGCTTTTAATATTGAATTTTGGCTCCTTTATGTGAGGTAAAGATCTCAGCATGTAGCTCACTAACAGAGATAAATGATAAGTGATATAATATAACACATAATTCAAAATATACTTACACTAAATATTGAAGTAAATGTTTTAATACAGAATGCTTATCATTTTTATGTTTTTAAAATATCTAGTGAATGTCAATTGACAGAGTTAACAGTTTGTCAGTTTCACCTGTTCAATCATCACTTATGTAATCAAATATAATAACCCTGTAATAATTCCTATTACTGTAAAGCTTATTGTTTCGTTTTTATTGAGACTTTAAGGGAAAAGTTTTAGCCTCATCTCTGTGGTATTTCTGAAGTTTAGGTGTTTTATTGCATTACACTGAGAAGTATATATGTGTCCTCCTCGGGTATGTAAATGAAGGTGGACAAAATATAGAAAAATGAGTGGTCACTGACCAACAGCGTCTCTTGGCATTGCTGAGTAGATCAGCTGCCATAATGTTCTTGCAAAGTATATATAAAAACAAAGAACAAAGCTAATCTGTATGAAAGAACACGTAGAATCATTTTAAATAATTTACTGGTGTACAATCCATTGAAATTTAGATGGGTAAATCTTGTTCAATTAATTATAAAATACACAAACATGACCCCTATTATGGATATATAATAAAATGATATATATATATACTGTATATATGTATATATATACAAACACTCCCATATTAAATTAAAATAAACCATATGTTATTCCTATGAAAATATCCAGGGTGCAAATGCCACAGTTGCTGGGTCGATATCGTTGCCAAAACATGACACAGCATTTCTCGCCCCATCTCAGCTGTACTGGAACTTACTGGGTACCATGACTCAGCATGGGCAGGAACAGGCTGTGCCTCGTTGGGCAGCATGATTAAACATAGTGTATTGGCCCCTACCCCCTCCGTGTTCCCATGCGCTCACAGATAGAGTATACCAGAATATTATCACACATACGCACCCCTCCCATTCAGATTAACAGAACACAAAATATAGCTGTCCCACCCACTGCCAGCTGACTTAATTAAAACTAAAAATATCAAGTTAATTTGTAATATTAACATTTATACACAACTTATACCAACTGGTGGAGCAAAAAGCTAAACAATTACAATTTAAAATCTATATAATAAAGTCTTTTCATACCCTCAGTGCGAACACCACATTAAACAAGATCATCGTTGGCATTTCTCTCTTGGGTGAAGGATCTGTCTTTTTCTGCAGACAGAAAAATATTTTTTTCATAAGATGCATAAAATAAACGTGTTCACAAAAAAATATTAAAATGTAGAGCATGTAAAGCATATAGATTTATATATGATATATTTAATACAGTTATATTTACAAATATAACATAATAAAAGCTGCACCAGTACAATGCTATTCAACTGAGTTCAATCAAGCTTAGTCAAGTGTTGATTGAGCTCTGGGGTAAATTGTAAGTCATGTACAGCAGGTGTTGATGTATGAATTACAGTATAATGTAAGTTGTTCCTGTTATTTCCACAGAAGCACCCCATAATAAGATTATGTTATTGGATTGCAATGTTTTTACATGTTCTTGTCATTGTCTATATCCATTTTAAATACCTTTATCTGGGCATCTCGGGCAGTGAATCATCAGACTAACAAACTGTCAGTAGGGGGCGCTGCTGAAGTTTAGACTAATCTGCCAAAGTTCAAGTTCAGAGCTTACATACATTTAGAGGGTCATGATGAAATGAGTAATAGCCTCATCAAAGCCAGATAGCAAGACACATTAATATTACATTAATAATGTTAATAAAATTCAAGAAGGTACTTTTTAATTGGTATTATCAATCAGAGGTGTCGAATACAGTTTATAATAACAGCTACTGCAAAATACACATCACAAATGGTCTTACCTACTAAGTAAAGCTTTTTAACATAGTGATTCTCCAGACAGCACACTTGTTTTCTTGTGCTCTTACAGTATACTGTGCATCTACAAACAATCATCTGACACTCTTGTGGATTCGATGAGCCCAACTGTATTTATGTGTGATGATGTTAATCCCTCATAGCCATTTCATTGTAATGAGACTATTTTTTTCTATTTTTACCTCACTGTATAAAATGACCTGTGGTGACCTCAAGGATATTCACAGCCTCATGAAACTTTACAGCCACAAACTAGAGACCTAGGGCATTCAGAGGATGGATGGCTTTCCTAGGTAGATTGACAATAAAGGGGTTTCTGAGCAGTTTCCAGAACAGAAGTGCTCGCCATCCAATCACCAAAAAATGTAATTCTTGCAGAAATCTCCAAATTTCAAAAGTTTTTGATACCAAATCATATCATGGCTTTTTCTATGGTGTTGCTCAAGGTCTTGGTGTCTTAATGTGGTATTTTGGAGGTATTTTTGATAATACTTTTTAATTTTTGTGGTAAAAAAGTTGTTAAATTTAGCACCAAATATGTGTAACAAATGGTATCACCCCAAAAACTGCTGAAACAATTTATGAGACATAAGTGAGCATGGGAATGGCCATCATATACTTCTATCGTAATGTTCTGAACCCTTATACACTTTCACAATTAATTTATTTGAATTAATTAATGAAGTATATTTTATTTATGATTGATGAATAGAACAACTTGACACACAGTGCCGAGCTGCATCTCAAATTCATCTCAAATTAATCTTCAGGTTCCCAGCTTCCAGATGATGTACATCTCTTCCGGGTATCTCGCCAGAGGAAAATTGCAGATCTTGTATACTCTTGAACTTGAAAATTCAATCAAGAATGACATCACATGTCTTTAATGAGACCCATTTTGCTCCCTACCTGAGTGATGGGAGGATGCTGAAGGAGAGTAGGGTGACCCACAAATCGAACATTGTCTATCTTCAGTTCAAACTTCTTTCCACAGATATCAGATTTGGTGGCCAGGATGGTGGCGAGGATGATGTCAGAGTACCTTCAAAGGAGGAAGAACAGCCTCAATAAGAGAAGTGTGCAGGTTGAGAGGTTAGAGCACAGAAACAGTTGGGACGAGTAAGACAGTTTAAATTAGCTCTGTTTGTTTACATGTTTGACATTCCTGTCTATAAAAGGGGTTGCATTAATTAGATGCATCTGCCTGTAATGTAATTCAACAATGACTGTATAAATAACAAAAGCTTGTGTGGCTACTGGAGAGGAGAAAAGAGGAGGAGGCCTCCTTGCAGAAACAGTGAAGTCGCTGTATGAATGAAGAATGTGAAAGACACATGCTGGTTTGACTTGAGTAACTCATGCTGCAATCAAAGGGATCAAAATCAAGGCGTTAACTTCCAGAAATAAATTAAACACACTATAGACTTACCTCACCAACACAATTTGAAATAATGTGTAATAGTTGCTTTATTGTAGTTTGCATTTGATTTATGTTTTATTTTGTAATTCTGAGTCTACATACTAGAGGTAATATAATTAATGTGAATTAAAACTTTAATTATTGTTTTAAACTGTTGGATTTTTGTTTTTTTTTTCAAAAAGGCATACAAGTACAGAGGAAAGCAAAATTGAATTAACCAAAGCACTGATTCACTGGATCTGTTACTCATCATTTACAAAGGTTTTATTGAGATTAGGGTTGGGGATCCATATAGGACACAAAATAGGAAAGAAGGGGGTAAAAAAAAAAAAGACAGGGGTGATCTAAGCGAAGGAAAGGTGGTTTAGAATGATTTGGTCTTACCCTGCTACCAACTGTTCGTCAGTTAGTGGAGATTGTTCTCTGAAATGGGAATTGGGCCATAAAAAGAAGAAAAAAGCAAACAAAAGGGAAAATGCAACACACAGTTGGGCTGAATGCATAAAATGGACATCAAAACAACCCGAACAAACATGTGATACTGTGATGTGAAAATGCTGGTCTGCATGTTGATTCAAGCAAATTTAACCTGACAGCCTTAATGAAAAATGTCAGTTAATATAGATGTGTCATCTGAAAAGCCGGCTTAAAAGTGTCATAAAGGCAACTAAAAAGATACAGTGAGACTAGTTTATGCAGTCATAACTAGGGGTGAGGGAAAAAATTGACAGGGCATAGTATCGCAATGTTTCGCGTGGCAATGTTGTATCGATACACGGACGTCAAGTATCGATCTTTTATTATATAAACTATTAACTTCTTAACGACCCGGACGCCTTTCAGAGGATGTAGCTCAGTCTTACAGCTAGAGTGAAGATACTGGTATCATATGAAACTAGAAAACTTAAGGAATCCATTGGTACCAGCGATGAAGAACAGTGAAGAACGTTAAAAAGTTGCACTAAATTTTGGCGAGGAAAAACTGGCATTTTGGCCATTTTCAAAGAGGTCCCTTGACCTCTGACCTCAAGATCAGTGAATGAAAACTCTGAGATGAACAGAGTGAACACTGTATCTTATTAAATAATGCAGCTGAAAAAGGGTAATATACTCAGCATATTGCAAAATGCAATAAGATTGTATCGTGACTTAAGTTTCGTGATAATATCGTATCGTGGGACCTCTGGTGATTCTCACCCCTAGTCATAACCAGCCACTTAAATACTGAAAACCACTTTATACTGGTCTTTATAAAGCTGTTACTGCTGCCGGGTTCTTAACCAAGACAAAAATGACACTTATCTTATGTAGTATAATGTACTTAAAGGTAACTTCAGAATTTTTCAACCTGGATAATCTCTCTAAAAGGTCATTTAAGGTCATACATTTTTTAAAAAGCTGTAAAACTGGAGAACACATAAAGCCTGTTTGTAGTGGAGTCAGTAGGTAAAAACGAAGCCAAAAAAAAAAAAAAAAAAAAAA
>CAKAOH010024926.1:8466-26841 GCA_916701665.1 Sebastiscus tertius
CGGCAACAAAACTTTTTTAGGTGTCTAAAATACGTTTTGCTGCTGCCCCCGTCCACAGCAGTACATTGCTTTGCTCCTGTGCGGTAACTCCTGTCTGCTTCTCCAAATTGTGGGTGTGCCGACCGCCATTTACTGTAGATAATACACTGACTATGGATAAGTACCTTATACAACCCCACTTCAAAACGCCCGAACCACCCCTTTAAATGAAGTTCTCTATACAGAGAAAAAGTCTCATGCTCTATGTGTTACACCGCTGGCAGTGAGTAAGAGGCTGCAGCACTGTGATGCAGTTTGGGGAGGAGGAGGGAGCAGGGGGGGGGAGTCTCAGGCCAGGTGCTCCCTAGAGCTCAAGGCTTTCTACAGGAAGCCAGGCACAACCAACAGCCTGCTGCTACGTTATCAGCAAGAGACGTTTGCACGCATGCTTTATTCCTATAGCCGGCTAACACATCGAAACACATCCTTTTTAAAAAATATACAGCTTCATATTGTGCAGTGTGTTAATATCTGTGAGGAAATGTGCTTTTAAGTGAAGTGGCAGAGAATTTATTACACTTGTTGAAGCTTCCCCAATGTTTGCACACCAGTGGCAAAAAATGATTCAGAAGGTAAAAAAAGATTTCAAACATGATTAAAGCTAACACAATAGACATAGTTAGCTGGGTTACAAGCAATTCTCACTCAGAGATTGCAGCATGTAGTAGTATTTATGTCTTATCCCCAACTGATTTACTATCCTGTCCTGAAGCCAATTTGATTTGCATGTGTTTCTGACTAGATTAACATGTTGAGGTTTACAGGTCTGTTTCCGTAGTTTAGATGGCCATCATTTCACTTATTATATACAATCACACCTGATTTCTTTTCTGATAACTGATGATTCTGCAAGCAGGTTAATGCCAAATGCCACAATGTGTCTCATGTCAACGTAGTGAATATGAAATCTCCACTCCTGTAACGGCTACAATTTAATTAGAGACTACATATCTAGAAACTTCTCCAAAAACTATGATTGAAAGATGTCTCAGTGACTGTGTCAAAGTGAGCGTGTAGCTAAAACCATGCACACTCGAGGCCGCAGTCTTCCGAGCTAAATACTTTGAGATCAAAAACAGAGCATTTAGCTTTCACCTGTTCCTTAACTGCATCAACCTGGAAGAGAAGAATTGCAGCATAGAAGAAGAATATTAAAAATATTTACCTGTAAAAAAAAAATGTAGTAAACAGACTATCAGAAAAGATTCTGAGTAGGTCGTTCATTTGATACTTTTGACTGTAAACAATAGTACCTTCGTATTTTGCATACTGTAAGAATTCAAAATTGGTCAACATGCCAGATGTTCTGATTATTTACAATGACTTTTGTCTATAAAACACCTGTTTAGTAAACTATCTGGTTTATGGACCAGACTCAAGAAACTCAAAGGGCCAAAATATGAAGGGAGGATGACAATCAGTTCATTTTGTAGTTTAAATAAAATCAGGCCTAATAAGAGATAATGCATTAAAAACTATTAATCAGCATCCATTTTCCTGAATGCACCATCTAAAAAGTTAAAAACCTGGTTTGGAATACTTGCCTACTATCTGTCACAATGCCCCCATAAGACAATCTGCATGAATCGGTATAAAACAAACTTAACTAACCCATGTTTGCTCTGATGCCTGTATTGATCCTCTGACAGGATGACAGCTGTATAGCCTTCATTTATATCAAAACCTATTCATTTCTCAGTTCACCGAACTGAAGAAGAGCTGACCCACCTTGCTGAGGTACTCCCTCATGACCTGAATGAAGTATGGCATAGAAAAGTCCATGATGTTGTGCCTCCAGGCGGTCTCCAGCACCACGTCGGGCCGCAGCAGGTCGTAGCAGGTGAACAGGCAGGCGGCGAAACACTCCTTCTTGTCCTCCTGTAGGAACCAGGACAGCAGCTCCTCTGCCAGCTCTATGTCCTTGGACTCTGACGCATACTGCATGGCGTCCTGCAGGGGAGACGCAGCACAGACAGGTTCAGGAATGATCCAAGCCAAATCTAAGCAGTGTGTCAGACACATTCGCAAAGAAAGTTCAGAAGGGAAAAAAATACCTTATAGAGCTTGTCCTTCTTGCAGAGCTCCACGCTCTGTTTCCAGCGGTTGTTGCCCTTGAAGAGGTAAGCAGCGATTCTCCTGAACTCAATCAGCTCGTGCTTCTCCAAACGCTGGGCCAGCGAGATGTTGTCAAAGTTGTCGTAGGCATCTATTGATGTCCTCAGTGCCTAACAGGAGTGTGACGAAATAAAAAGATTTAAAGAGGACCTATTATACATATTTTCAGGTGCATACTTGTATTTCGGGTTTCTACTAGAACATGTTTACATGCTTTAATGTTCCAAAAGGGAAAAAGCATAATAGGTCCTCTTTAACAAAATACAGAAGCACTGTCACCAGCTCTCTCACCTGATAGTCCTCCTCTGTGATGAAGAGGTTGTTAAGTGCTTCATTGACTGATTTGTTGTTGTGGTTCTGTACTGACCGCAGGTAGGGTTTGACCAGAGGCAGCTGTTTCACCTGTGGACACACATGTACATCCATCATCTCACTAGCCCATCCTCATTTAGCAGAACTTTTAACAGAATTTCAGAAAAATCTTCAAAAGAAATGCGAACTCATCAAGAATTGGGTGCAATGCAATAATGACTTGGTGGTGCTAATTCTCCTGTCATGTGCCATTAAACCATTGCAGAAGAAGAGGACACAATGAGATGAAATTTAAAAAACGGCAGTCAAATCTCAAACAATGGAAAACGTGATGGGAATATGGTGTTTATGTTTGTTTCATATATTCATCTGAGGAATGTTACAGTCTCCTTGTTGGTCCACAGAGATTTTTTTCTAGAATTTCTACTCAGGTTTTGAATGTGCAAAATGAAAATGTGCATAAAAATAGGTGGATGGAAATGCACTTATGCCTAACAAACAAGTGGAAATTTATATCACAAACAACTTCTCTATCGTAATGAGAGATTAAAGTGTACCTTGCTGAAGTAGTTGACAGCGCGGGAGTGGTCCAGTCTAGGGGAAAGCACTATGAGCAAATCATTCAGTAACAAGGGCTTGAACTCCAGATAAAACTGGGTGGCTTTGTAGTACAGCTCCACGTTGGCCACCTACACAGGGTGCAGAGGGAAACAATTAGAAACAATAATTAGCATAAACACCTAAATGTATAATGGTGTTTTAAAAAAACAGCAACAATGCCATCTTAGTTTTGACAACACTGTACCTTTGTGATTATGTCTTTGAACTGTCCCTCCTTCCAGGCGTCTGTCGGGTGGCTCATCATGGTGATGATGGCGTTGTCGAACTCCTCGTACTTGTCGTACAGGAAGACCAGCTCGGCCCACAGGTGAGCCTGCTCTGCTGCTCTCAGGACCTTCGGGATGTTGACTCTGGACCAGAAGAGCTCCAGGTGCTCCCTCATCTTCTGGGGCTTGAACTTGGAGTAAAGGATGGCCAGCTCCGTGAACATCCCCATGTGAGCGCGCTCCAGGCCCAGGGCGGCCTCCAGCATGGTGATCAGCTCCTCAAAGTAACCACGGTCCTGAGGGAGGGATGGAACGTGGTCAATTTGTGCTCATGTGGCCTAAGTTGAAAGAACGCATGAGAAGCTGAAAACACAAAAAATTCCTTCATTTCCATCTTACTTGGTAGTAGTTGATCAGCTCCTCCAGCTCGTCAGCGTGCACCACGATGTGGAGACCGCACATCTGGGCCAGTCTGAACTCCTTTCCGTCCACGCAGGCGAAGCACACCTCTTTCCAGGTGCGGGTGCTGTTGGCCTTACGGGCGCCGTCCACAGCAGCCTGGTACTCTCCGAGGTGCACCAGAGTTGAAGCCAGACGACCAAAGTTGGAGACGTTGTTGTATAGCAGCTTAGCGGCGTCATACATTTTCTCATCGTAGCAGCGGTCACCAACCTACATAACAGATACAATAAAGATTACATTTTTGACCTGACAGCTTATTCACCGAGGGTCGTATGGGAGCAAGGCTAACCTGTTGGATGTGAGCGTTGTTGGGTCCGTTGATGAACTCTTCCAGCTCAGCCAGGCGGTTGGTTTTGGCCAAAGCGAAGATGAGCTCTGTCTCCACGTAGGACTCGCGGGCCTTCTTACGAGCCATCTGAAGGAATTTGACCAAGTCCTCCCAGTTACCTAAAACACATCAACACTGATATTAAGCTGCTGGGTTGATTTCTGGTTTTGCCAGTCCGGTTTGATCTTATGATAACCGGCTGA
Organism: Sebastiscus tertius; assembly: GCA_916701665.1. Taxonomy (NCBI): domain Eukaryota; kingdom Metazoa; phylum Chordata; class Actinopteri; order Perciformes; family Sebastidae; genus Sebastiscus; species Sebastiscus tertius. Next base: position 12,753 of record CAKAOH010024926.1, read on the forward strand.
ACCGGAGGGATTTTCTCATTATGACACATTCTGGCCAATTAAAAAGCAGCCTATATCAGCAACCTGTGCTGATGGTGTCACAGCACTAAATCCAGCTTGTATTGGATTAGTAATATGACAACGTGATCCACGTAATATTATGTTTGTTTATATATACGGTGCCACTGGTGTCTGACAGGCTGTGCACAATATACTGCTGAGCCGAGGCCGGCAGCATGAAGGAGATCACATTTCAGTAGAGGTGGGAGGGGGGGAAAGAGGTGCACGGAGCACGTAGTGTTTTCTTTACTGGAAAATTAATGTGTTTTTGAGGTGACGAGACAAGACGGGTTTACACCAGCCTGTGTACTGCAAGCCCGGCGGCCCGTGACGTTCGCAAGTGTGTTGTCGAGAGAGAGAGAGAGACGGCAAGTATGTTAGCAGTAATGTTATAGCTGTGAACGTAGCAGTGCAGTGTGCGTCCAGTTTAGGCTATTTTTCGTTGAACTAATGCTACAACGCCTCAAGACCCAATCCGAGTTCCCGTGTCTTGCTTTCCACCTGCTGATTAAAGTGAAGGGGGTTAGCCCAGAAGTTAGCGACAACTTCGGTCCGTGCTCTCTTAAGGTAGACTATTGAGGCAGATCAGCTATTCTCATTTTAGTGACAAGCTGCTCCTCTGAGTTTTGGTGGAGCGGCTGCTGAGTCAAGTGCGCCACCTAATGGTAAAACTTAGTATACCGGTCCGGTTCGGTGTTTGGCTTGATATCACACTGGTTTGAAAAGTTTTACACCGGCCCAACCTTTCTGCATTAATCCTTTTATTTTTTGATAGATGTGCAACACTGTCGCAACTGTATTTTATGCTGATATGTGCACTTTCGATAAAGAGTTGCTGCATTAGCTGCAACTATCAGCCAATACCCCTGGAGGACAAAACTCTAACAACAAACTCCACAACACAGCTGATGGGACTCATTGATTGTTTTCAATCGAAGTGAAACTGGCAAACAACGAACAGCTTTCTCTGAAACCCTGCCTTCGGTTGATAGCGATTGATCAGCTCACAAGAAGTCAGGTGGTGCTCTTTCCCCTCTACACTTTGCTCAGTTTTTGAAAGCCCTCTGCTGTGCCTCAATGGCATTTTCTCTGCCACCTTTTCTTACTTGAGCTCAACAAGTCTCCTTACCGCTCTTATCAGCAGCCTGTACCACCTCCATGTATGCAGAGGGATCGTCGGCTTTGATGTAGGAGTCGATGGCCTCTTTGACCAAGTCCTTCTGTAGCTGAGCTTTAGCCAGCTGGCTCCACACAGCCGGCTCATTGCAGCGTTCTGCAAACTCATAGGCCCGGTCCAGGTTGCCAATATGTTCGATCAGCACCTAAGTAAAAAACAAAAAAACATGGACGATCAGCACTTCTTCAGTCAATAAGGAATTAGTCTGGCTGTTTAAGAGCTAATGACTGACCTGCACAGCAGAGGTGTTGACGTCAAACTTCTTGAAGATGGCAAAGGCCTCTTCGAAGAGCTCATTGCTGATGGCGATGTTAGCGATATCAGGAGCGTCATAGTTGTCTAGCCTGCTGATGTACTCCATCACACGGGTGCGGTCGGCTTTGATTGCAGTCAGGATCAGCAGGTTCTGCAGATTTCTGTGGGGGGAAAAATGAGACATGGAACCTTCAGCACACGTGATTTTGAAATGACACAGCAAAAACATCCAAAAGGCTACAACTAAACACCTGTGTTCACTGAAGACGGAGTTGTCCAACACGATCTTCTCCAGCAGTTCAATGAGCTCGTTGGGCAAGTCTGCGGTCATGAAGGCTTTGACTGTGACTGACACCTCTTCTGGGTCCTGGGTTTCTGACAGCGCTGTCTGCACCACCTGAGGGCAAAGGAGCAGAGGCTTAGAGAAGCACCAGGCAGTTGTATCATAGATAAGACTCGTTTTGTGTAGACTTTACCTGGTCAATGAGTGGTCGTCTGAAGGGGTTGCTCTCCAGCAGCACGCTGGCCCACAGGTCAGGGTCTTTGCGGCGGACCAGGTAGCGAGACAAGCTCTTGAACAGGGAGTTCTCATTGCAGACCTGATATGAAAAATTACAATTCTATAATGAAGCAAACTGAAACATTTGGATACACAGGCGAGAGGCAGGCAAGCGTAAAACTTCATCCTCACATTGATCAGCTCCTGGTCACACTGTCCTCTCTCGTAGGCCACACAGGCCAGGTGGGGGTCTCTCTTCTCACAGTACTTTCCCACCACGCGGCTGTCGTAGAACGGGTTTTCCCTCAGGAAGCGTTCGGGGTTGTTGTTGCTGTCGATGTAGATCTTGGCCAGAGCGTTATGGGTGGCGGGCTCCTCGCAGCCTTCGTGGATGCGAGACTCCAGCCAGGGCAGCAGCAGCTTCAGTCTGGAAGAGAAAAAAGATGTCATGACTGCGCTCACACAACGTCTCAGACATGGAGGAAGCAGAATTCAAATCATACTTAGAGTGATAAATAGACAACTTCTCAATGTGGGGAACCGTGACGGACTTGTTGAATTGAATAAGTCACAGATTCATCTGTAGATTACTGTAATTCATTAATACTTTTATTTAAAAAACATTGTAACTTGTTACTCCCTGAGAACATGACTTGTTTTCCACTATCACTATAAAATAACTAAGGTCAACTGTCCTGTAAATGATCAGTAAAGTGTATTCCTGACAAATGTTTAGTTTAGTTGATGAAAACTAAAGTAATGGCAATACTTTGATAAACACAATATCCTTATTTTTAAAAATGTGATCTACATTACTGCAACAGATATCTGACCATTTCTGAGGAGAATAAATGATGAATCTAACATTTTTAATTTACTAATATCACACAAGTTGTCATTATAGAAAGTAATAATGCAGCACCACTGTTACAATCAAAGCATTAATAACCCCATATTTCTAAGATAAATTGTCGGTCATAGAAAAGTCGTCCAAATGTCAGACACGCGTAATCTGATCAACCATCTGGTGTTCCAGGCAAAGCTGCAACTGATTAACCTTTTCTAATATGAAATTAAAAACTTAACTCTTATCTGGAAAGGCAAAATTACTTAAACTCTTTAGTTGTAACGTTTAGAAAAATGTAGGTGGAATAGTGCAGCACCTGTTCCTCTTTTCCACCTCAGCGACCAGTTCATCAGTAGAGAACTGTCCCCTGACGACCAGGATCAGGCTCTTGATGACATCCTCTGAGCAGTCCACGTCCAAGAGACCACCGACCACAACGGGCAGACGGCTAGGATTCACCTAAGACACAAATTTAACAATAAATCTCAGTATGTTATTTCTGAAATACAAGGATGTAGTATAATCACCATGATGCGTCATTGAAGCCTTACCTTCTGAACATAGATCTCAATGTACTTCTGCAGGTTGTTGCGGTACAGGTAGAGGACCAGGTCGTGGACAAAGTCAAAGCGGTCACAGACGATGATGAGGGGAAGCTGGTCGGTGAGCTTGGCTTCCTGTTCATCACACACAGTGGAGGGAAAGAGGCCAGGTTCAGTAAGATAACACAACCAAAAAAAAACAACAACTCTATACAAGCCACAAAACATCAACCAACCTTGGTGCAACAGGGTTGATCTTTTACCACTGCACTTAGAACGGATTTACATGTATTTTTAAATACAGGTATGACTGTACTGTGTACGATGATAAGACATTTATGAGAATCGCGGAAAATTAAATTTAGATATTTTACAATTACGTCAACGCTTCTTAATTGATAGAAAAATTACACATTTAATACAATATCAATGGGGGAAATAAAAGGTTTGTCACTACAACAAATGGACGTCACATTGCAAAATTAGCATGTTTCACAGTAGAGTCACAGAACAAGACCTAAACAAAACCTAAATATTCTAAAATAGCTTTCTTACGAGAGATGCACCGATTCCAATTTTCTTGGCCAATTCCAATTTGTTAAAAGTCTGACCTGCCGATTCCAATTTTCTTTCTTTCTAAGGACTATAATTGACAGCAGAGATCCTGTGCTGTTGGCAGAAGAGCCGGTCACTGTGATTACTCTTAGCAGCATGCATGGGAATGAATTACAATATAATACGTTTGAATATATTTCTCACTTTTCTCCTGATGGTCTGAATAAGTCACTAAATGTGTCACTTTTTTAGAAATAAAAAAAAAGTTGGCAACACTGTGTGTTTGTGGCTGTGACAATAGTCGATTCACCATTGTGCGGCGCATGAATGTAAATTTAACCGGCACAGAATCGGCTAAATCTGAGACTGATACGCCGGTCACCGGTCATGGCTGATCAAGCTGAAAACCGGCCGATCAATCGGTGCATCTCTATTTCTAACTTATTTGCAGACAGAGAGCTGCCAGTTATCAGCTCAACACTAGACAGCACTGACCACTAGTCCTCTGTACCACAATGCTGCCATCCACACTCATTCAGGATTAACAAACTGGGATTGTGCACCTTGTCGATGTCATCAAAGAACATGCTGCACTGACTAGTGATACGTAAATACACACTATTCAGACATCTTCAATGTCTTCAATTGTGGAGTGCAGGACCCTAACTTGTTGACCAGTAACTGCAATTACACACAAAACATCCAATGAATGACTAGGACTACATAAAGCTATGTAGTATGGGTGTATGGATTGTGGTGTATAAGCATATACGCCTCCATACAAATCCCAGTTTCAATCCTGCGCCTCAAATTCAGGGGTAGGGGTGAAAGCAAAAAAAAGAAGGGACAAGTCCTGTACTGTGGGGAAGTATGGATTTACCTGGTACATGTCCTGCCATTCCAAAGACAAAAGAGGAAAAGCACAAAAGATAATTGACTGCTGGGGATCTGCTAGTGACAGTAATACTTTTCTAATCTATAGAAAGGGGTCAAAATGTATATCTGTGATGCTTTTCTTTTAAGAGCATGCAGCATTTTAAAGTCTGACTCAGCACTTCAAAACTAATGTGATACAAGACTGGAAATGGAGATTCAAAACTAGACACTTTTCTAGTTTTTAATCTCCATTTCCTTAAGACCAACACGGCGTAAAATTGTGTAATGGTTCAGTCAAGATTTAAAATGAAAAAAGCAAGATCAGGAACAGAGAGATACGACGTATAAGGGAGAGAGTGACCAAAGTAAAAAAAAAAAAGGACCAGGTAAGGAAGAAAAGAGCTGTAAAATGTCAGCGTTTCATCACTCCGGCTGTCTCTGCGGCTTTTTACCTTGAGGAAGTTCTTGACGCGCTCCGGGTCGTAGCAGTTGCTCTCTCTGCAGATCCTCTCCACCTCTTTGATCTGGCCTGTCTTGCAAGCGGCCTGGATGTATTTGAAGTGTACTTCAGGGTCCTGGCTGAAGTTCACAATAGAGCCCAGGAAGTAGAACAGACCTGAGAGACAAAGACAGTCACTTATATTAAGCTACAGCTTCTACAGCTTTACCACTCTAATGATAGCATTATGGACCCACTAATACATCCTAAAAGATACAACTGACATTAAAAATGTAGCTCCATCACCGCCGTTTTGCTCTTTCCCCAATTAGCTTACTGAACCTTTATTATTCCAGTAATAGTAGAGGTGAACTAAATCACCTCCAGGCCATTCTGCACAATCTATTGATTGTCCTGCCTCTGCTCTGGCCTACTAGTCTAATAGATAGTTGGGGGACATCTATCAAAGTAAATGAGCTGTAGGCAATGGCTGCATAAATACAACTGAAGGACAAGTCAAATACCTCTCCGATGTCTCGCCTGGATACTGGGATATTCAGATGAATTGTTCTATTGTACAAAGCATTTCATAAACTTTTATGGATTGTATTGGCTATTTGTCAGTACTTTTTGTCTCTGAAGATGATGCTCTTATGAGCGAGTCAATATGCAAATGCTGGACACTACGGTGTCATAAATATCCCACAATGCAATGCGGTAGTGACCATAACATTCATAACAGACTGTAACATCAACAATGCCTCGATTCAAGTGTACGTATAAGAATTCACTTTGATCGTTGTAATACTGTATATATCTTAAATTAGATCAGACTTTGAATCTCACAAATCATCGTTTTGGTCACATGAGGTCGGCACGGGTTACCATGGTTACGCGTCTCCAACTGGCAAGGAGGCTCTCAGGAAGTGACGACATAAATTACAGCTCAGTGTGTCCGCAAAGGTACATACTACTGTTTATTCACACATAAGTATGTTGAAGGATAGTACACATACCGAGTATGTTGTGCATAGTATTTTGGACTAAGCCAATATATAATTTGCAAGGGAATGTGAAGGAGAATTGCCTTCAAAAACTCTCCAGGCAGCATATTACAGGGAATGATTACAGTAATGTAATATACTCATAAGACAAGAAAGACAAACAGTGTTTCACTAAAAAAAAGATTCAACTGAAGCAGTATGCCAGTGTAAAGTTTGGGAACTCACCTTCAAAGCTCTTGAAGGACTCGAAGAGCTCAGTGAGAGACTGCGTGGTGAGCTGTTCATGGTACTTGGAAGCCACCTGGACACAGATCTGCAGGTTCTGGCGGATGTTGGCCGACAGCATGGCCCTGAGGCACTCCAGAGAGTCCTCCACCGACAGCGAGCCAAAGAAGTTCACCAGCCACTGGAGGCGGAGGAGGGGATTTTAGTTTAACTCATAGGTCATACAATATCTACCACTTGCTTAATGAAAAGTTCCACAATAAGTGATGAACATTTGACAAGAAAGAATAACAGTTTTAATTTAATTTCACTCAGTCTACCTCTGGGTTGAGCAGGTGTGTGTGCACCACAGCACGCTTGATGTCATACAGGTCGGTGTAGTGCTCCAGCGCCCTTTGCAGGAGTCCAGCTTTCTCACACAGCTGGGCGATGTGGGCACGGTCGTAGTTGGTGAACATCTGGTTGCCCAGGATAGCGTCAGCAACCTGCACCCATGAATCAAGAAAGAAAGTTTGAAAAAAATGCATCCCAGCTCTATTAATTGGATTCCTTAAAGTAAAGTACAGTATGTGTAGATGTGTGCACCTGTGGAGCATGCATGAGGTTCATCTCCAGCAGGCGAGTCTGCAGTGGTCCTTCTGAGGGTCTGTTGTTCTTCAGAGCGTCCAGGAGGAATGAGGTGCACTGCTGGATCAGGTTGTACTCCATGAATACATCCACGATCTGGACAGACATGGAGACACACACAGGACAGCACTCAAGAGAGGAAGAGAGAGACCCTGCTTCTCAAACTGCTAAACCCTGATATGAATATTACTTGTCAAAACCTTTCTTTGAACAAAATAATGTACTACTGCCCTGTAGCCATTAGTACACTACGCCTCCATCCTTCTGCACCACTGATAGGATTTAACTTGAGAGACGCAAGAAGACCATATATATACACTACTTTAAAGTTGCATAAAAGCCTGTTGTCACCTGCCAGTACAGCACTTTAGGCAACACAGAAAGCTGTGTCAGCAGTTGACATTTGCATTGCAGTGTCTGCAGTGACGGGAAGCAAAGGAAGAGGTGCATTTCCTTTATACTTTACTACAGGATAGCTGAGGTTCACAGATGTTGGCATGTCGTGTGACTCAGTCAAATGCTTTGTCCGGTTTCAAGGAAAGTTTGGGGTCGACTTGTTAACCACAGACTTGGGATGTAAGAAATGTTGATCGTAATTTAGAAAAAGGTTAGTTCTCACCATAACCTCAAAGTCTGCAGGGCACCAGCTGATTTTTTTAACTCCTACTAAACTCATCTTGGTCAGTTTCAATTAGAGTAAGGCATACATATCTGCCTTTGGAAAGAGACCTATTTCACTCTTTAATGACATGATAAAACAGCAGACAGCCAACTTCATTAGAAAAATCCAAGTTTTCCTGATGGATCACTGGAAGTGCCTCATCCCTTCCTCTGACCTGTGTGATGTCAGCCAGTGGCTCTTCATCCTGGACCAGCATCTGGGCAAACTGCAGGCCTTGTTCTGGGTTGATCCGCATCACATTCCTGAGCAGAAAGATCCAGTCTGGAGTGTAGCCCACCTGGAACAAAAAATTAATACATCGACATTACAATCAAGTTTTAGAGCCATTGTTTAAATCCAGTCCTTTAGGTGACAAAGTGCTCTTATGTTCATTACGCTTCACAGAGACACATCTTCATTAAAGCCTGAAACATAAATGCATGCTTTATTGAAAATTACAGCTTTGAATTAGGCATTAGGGAAGGCTTTCTGTTTGGAAATGTATCTCATATGGTGTGTCCTTCCTCTCCTTTATTGGCCATGCATTTCATCATTTGGGAATTATCAAATCTTTAAAGAGCTCAAATGTCATCTCAGCCAGACAGACGTACCTTCTTGGCGTACAGGACGATCTTAGGGAACTGGCCGGTCTCCGCGAAGCACTGGATGACTTTGTTGGGGACGTTGGCCCTCAGGTAGACACTGAGAGCCAAGGTGGGATCCACCGCCTTCACCAGGTCACCCAGTTCCTCCGAACACTCCAACTGAAACGTAGGACAACTAACATCAGCACTGGAAGCAATTCAATACAATTTGAAAACAAGCATATAGTGGTATTCTTTCATTTTTTTAAATACCTTTATTTATATTTATACCTTTATTTTCTTGACATTTTCTACTCTCTTTGTTACTTTTAATTTCTATTTTAAGTCTATGTTGTGGTTTTCATACTGTATAAGTTAAAAGGATGACAAAGGAGAGCATACTAAGGTTAAGAAAATAAATGGCAAATATGGTAAATGTATGGATGATACATTAAAATACACTAATATATGCTGAATATGAAATTTGTGAAAATTAAAATACACATGACTTTATATCCCCTATCTCAGATTATCTTGTTTACCATCGAGGCAGCTTAGAACCACCCAAATCTACAGTTTCTATGGGCAACTTCACAAATTCCTTACATAACGGATGTTCTCACAAGTTCTAATATAATGGGCGACTCGTAAACAAACTCATGTAAACAACAGGAAGAGCCTCTTCCTGTGACTGGCGGCTGAGATGGAGATCTGCAATACCTTGTCTTCCTTCAGCCACTTCTCCAGGAGCTGCTTTCGTCCCTGCTGGAGGACGGGCCTGCACAGCTCGAGGGACTCAAACTTGTTGAGCTGGCCCTGGTCCAACAGGATACCGAAGTACTGCAGCAAGGGGGAGGTCTGGCCTGGCTGAGTCGGAACGCTCTGGAAGCGGCGGATGGTGTCTGGGGTTCGCAGGATGCCCTGGGAGGGGAAAGATCAACTGAAGGTGAGAAGAGATCTAAACGACTGAATAAACAAGTGGGTAGAATATAATGCAATCCAGTACTATAACCCTGCAATAAACAACCATGTGGATCTTAGAGTATATTACATTTTGTTCAGATTATGTCAGAGAGCTGTTGACTGGCCCCGTGCTAACAGGATGAGTACCTTTGGTGCATTGGCAGCAACCTTGGCAGCCTCGGAGTAGTTGCCGGCAGCAAACAGGTTGTTGAACTTGCGTGCAAAGAGCTCTTCGCCACCGGCGAGGTTGTTGCGGACAGCTAAGCGGAGAGCCAGATCGGGATTCTGGAGCACGTTAGTGATGTAGGGGATGATGTTTTCCTCTTCCACACAGACTGACAGCACCTGTGTTACAGGGGAAAAGAGAGAAAGTTGCAGTACAGTACACTAGAGAGCAGACAACACTGTAGTCGTGCTGAAGATTTTGTCCTCTTTTAAAGCTCTTTGTATAAATCTGATGGAAAATACTACATTTGCTTGTAGTCAGTTCAGTATCATCTACTAATGCCTGCTGGTGCAAGGTCCTCCGTTTTAAAACTAAACTAAGTAAATCTGCAGTAAGTTAAGGCATGGATCTATCATATATGAAGCATCAAGTCAAATGCACTGCTTCCTCAACCCCACCCCCACAATGTTTAGCAAGGCTTTGAATTAAAGCTAGGCCGATACAAATGGTTGGCTTTTTTTTTGTAACTCCTCTTAGATACATCTAAACGACACTGACATACACCAACACACTACTTATTCACGTCGTGTGCCAGAAATTAGCAGAGTGGGCAAGCTCAGCTGAACATAACTGTGGGCAATAGCACTAAACTCCATTAAACGCTGTCTGGCCTTGGGTTGTGGCTGCTGAATGCAAATGTATTATTAGTGGGTCAGTGTAACGCATGGCTTTTGTGAGCAGTCTGGCAACAGAGAGAGAAAGGAGAGTGAGTCGAATGAAAAGAGGAGGGTGGAGGGATAGGGGGGGAGGGAGGGGGCGGCGAAGGAGAAAGACAGCCAGTGTTGGCCCCTCTACAAACAAGCCCAGCAGGTCAGTGCCCCGGCTTTTAACACGGCTGACTGGAGCTCATTCTTCCTGCCACTAAAAGCAGAGTCACTCGCTCACTCTAATGTGGGTGGACTAATTGGAGGTAGTTGAAATAAAAAAAATGGACAGAAAAGGAGGAGTAAAAATAGGATCCAGTGTTCTACTCAGTATGTAGGCGTGGTCAGGGAGGAGGAGGGTACAGCACCCGAAAGAGATGAAGAGGCTAATATTAAAGTCAGGAATGATAACAAATAGAAACATATGAGTGAAACATGGCAGATTAAATAAATCCTCTGGATAAGCGAGCCAATATTTTAACTTTAATTCATTTAAAATAAGGGCTGTCACTCGAATAAAATATGTAATTGTGATTAATCGCTGATTGTCCATAGTTAATTGCGATTAATCACAGATTTTTTATCCGTTTAAAATGTACTTTAAAGGGAGATTTGTCAAGTATTTAATACTCTTATCAACATGGGAGAGGGCAAATATGCTTGTTTTATGCAAATGTGTGTATAAATGTATTATTGGAAATCAATTAACAACACAAAACAATGACAAATATTGTCACAGGTACTGCATTTAGCATAACATGCCATTTAAATGCATTGATCAAAGTCTGATGGAAAAAAGCAACAAACTTGCCAGAACAACTGTTTTCGTCAAGAGAACACCGAGCGTCAGGTGACACATGAGATGTCGTATCGAGTGATACACTGGCCCGGACACAAACCCACACACACACAGAGGATAGTAAAACTGCAGGGCAGACATCACAGGTCTCTGACATGCTGATGACGTAGATGATAAGGTGTGGGTTGTGATTGGATGAGAGGACCAGCACTAAGAGGATTGAGGGCACCAGGCTCTACCTCCCACTTGACCATCATGTGCTGATGGGTGGAAGGCCCTTTTTCCCCTTCTTGCTTGTTCACTTCCTCTCACTCCTTTGCCTCCTCTGTCCCTCTCTGGTTTGAGTGAAGCAGTTCTGTACTGCAGCTATCATCATTGCATGTCAATGTCAGGCCAGGTCTGACACATACACACTGCCTGATCGAGTATCAGAGATCCTGATGCCGAGACTCAAACACACAAGCAGGCACTGCTGAGTCCATAGCTTCTGATAAGAAACGTGCTGACAACTAAAAGGACCAGTTTAGGCAGTGTGGAAGCAATGACTGGAGAGATGGAAACGTGCAAGTAGATATCAGACACTAAGTTATACAACTAACTAAAATAAAATAAGATCGAAAAATCAAAACTAAAATAAAATCAAAACTAATTGAAAATTCAAAACTATTATGACCTTGGTCCCTCCAAGACGTCAAGATCTTAGCACCTGACCTGAGAGTGGGGTTGTGGCGGTATGGTTTTTCTCACCGCAGTGACAGGACAGCACACCCCTGTGGTTAACCATCTTGTAGTTCTGTAATGTTTTTAGTCTAACCAGAGTTTTTCCCCCCAAGGGGGTTTACTTTTACTTTGTTTGCTTACCATTAGCTTTAACCCAAGAGCTGTAATACCATAAGTTAACACAAATATTGAATTACAACTTGACTTAAATTTGAAACTGCCATTATATCATCCTGAACTTATTCAGCAGCAGCAGAACATAAACACACAGCAAGCCCTGTGGCATTCTTCACTGTTCTGTTTGTCCAGTCCAACCAGGAAACGAAAATATAAGCCAGCATTAGATCAACAAAAAAAATCCCTTCATCATCTGGATAGCTTTCGTTTTGTTGCTCGTCGACCAAAGACAACAGAAATATATGGGGAAAGCATTGTAGTACTGTATTACTTAGTATCAGGTTACCAATATCGTTGGTAACCAACCCACTCAAGTGGAGGCACTGACAGTGGCCTATTATCTCTCAGGTCCCTGCCTCTGCGCTCGTGTTTGTGTGCATGTGATGTGCGTACACACACATACGCACTTCATTGCCCCGCCGTACAGCGAGATCTGTCACTGCCTCAGATCAGTTTTCCTCCCTTCACTCAATTATTCATGTGGTGTGTGGCCTGGCTGGAACATTATTCATCAGCTGGCTGGATCCAGTTCTCCTCTCTGGTTCAGCTTTACAAAAGCAGTAAGACACAACCCCTCTACCCTCTCTCTGTGTGAAACCCTACACCTTGGATTATTTATAATACCTCCTGGCAAAGTCTGAGCTTGCCTGATGATAGACGAGGAGTTGTTGTTATTATTACCCCATGCAACAGCTGATGTTGTGCTTGTTTACATTCATTAACCTGTGTCAGATTTGCTGTACATGTGATTGCAGATGACAAAAGGGGTAAATAAAAAAAAGCAGTGGTTGTGTTGTGGCTGTGTGTGTTGGAGGTTAGGAAGACTATTTGGTTTCATCAGCAAAATTCTACTTTGACAATAACAAGACTGAGCAGCCATTAATTTCCTTGAGCACTTAGGATGAGCACAGGTTGACCGTCTTACCTGTCCCTTCCTGTTGACCCCGATGATGCCTGCAGTGGCCTCATGTGGAGCCGTAACAAAGATGGTCTCTCCGCTGATGCGGTTCATGTAGATGCAGGTGCCCGTCTCCAAGTCATACAAGTGAATGTAGCCATATTTGGTAATAAGGAAAACCACATCTTGCTTGGAGCTTATCTGCAAAAACAAACAAAGACAAAATATTTTGTCTGTAATTCTGATTATGGTAAAACAAACTTGCATAAACCTACATAGTTTTATCAGCCTACTGATTACACTTTGTCTGATCAAGGGCCGTCACTTTTTATTTTGAAATTTGAACATGAAAATAAAAACTGAACAATAATGACCTGTTCGAATTCAAAATGTACAATCTATAAGCACAGATGAATAAGACCATTTGAAGTAATTTGCCATGCGGTCCAGCAGGGGGCATTCATAAAATTCATCATCAGCTTGACCTATTGACCAGTACACTAAACTGATGAATAAAAAAGGAGGACAACACTAGCAAGCAAAGCTGTGCTGATCAGATAATCACGACACCAGAGGATCTGAGAAGCAGTTTGTGGAACTATTTGGGATTCTACGCTGTAGATGGCAAAAATACCAACAAATACATGGATGTTTGCCGACTTTATAAAAAACAACTGCCTTTGTGAGACAGGGGATCCGTTACGCTATATGGGTTGCTGATGAATTCAAACTTGAGTTTTTGAAAAAGTGACAGCCCTAGAGTGATTCAGGCTCCACACCTGCATGGCCACAGGGAAGTCGTTTTGGGCTTCTGGAGGGAAGAAGACATCCACTGCTTTCTTTGGAAATGGCTGGTTGCCAGTTGGTGGGGTCCCCACTTCAATGATATGCAACTGTGTCAAAGAAAAAAAAAAAACATAAGTGAGAAACACAGACTCTGGTTTTGCTACAAGAATGGCAATGACATTGAAATCTGTTTTTCCTATTATGTTATAAACATCAGTCACCTTCCCTCCTGCCTGCCCTCTGACAGCAAAGCAGAACAAAGTCGACTCCTCTGTATTCCCCTCCATCTTGAACTGGGCGAAGCTGGCAGCATGGCCTTCAATGGGCTGAGAAACCTTTCTGTCAACAGAGTACAGCTGCATGGCTCCAACCACCCGATTTTGCTGAAAAAGGCAAAACAACACACATTAATATGTATAAAAACTAAGGCTGTCAATCAAATAAAATATTTATCACACGTTTTTTATCTGTTCAAAATGGAGATTTGTCAAGTACTTAATACTCCTATCAACATGGGAGTGGGCAAAAAAAAAAAAAAAAAAAAAA
>CAKAOH010024926.1:26861-59641 GCA_916701665.1 Sebastiscus tertius
ATGGCAAACTCAAGCCCAACAGGCAACAACAGCTGTCAGTGTGTCAGTGTGCTGACTTGACTATGACTTGCACAAAACTGCATGTGATTATCATAAAGTGGACATGTCTAAATGTACTAAAAATCGTAAGTTGCGTTAAAGAAATTAGTGGCGTTAAAATGAATTTGCGTTAACGCGTTAACTTTGACAGCCTAATAAAAACATAACGTATGAAACTAACTGGCTAACCAGTGCTAAAGCTAGTGTGTATGTATGGCTACTTCTGAATGCATCTACTGCATATTCTCTGTGACGAAGGCATGCTTCAGTCTAAACTTATGTACCTGGGCTGAGATGCCGATGAGCAGGAGCCACTTCTGCTTGGCGTCAGTGCGGTAGTTGATGATCTGGCAGCCTGCCAGGCTGGAGTGACGGTCGAAGACTTTCACAGGCTGTGAGTCACCCTCCATGCTCCAGTGGTAGACGGCATTGTCAGTCACAAGCGCAACTGTGTTAAGGGAGATCCACTTCCAGAAGGTAACGTCGTCCGTCATGGTGTGTGCCTTCATCTTGCTCTTCATCTCGATGTTGAAGATCTGAAGGGTTTTGGCGGCTAGGAGGAGGGAGAAAGGGAGGCAGGAACCAGGCCCCGGAAGAATGTTATAGTCTCTGACAACAGTGTGTCCACACATACATTCATAGGAAACACCAAATTTCAATAGAGAAGGGAGATTCAAATTTGAAATATTGGTAGTCATGACAAGGTCATCAAGCAATGACGCCATGACTGATAGAAAGGGGATGCCATACATGCTGTAGTCGGAAATTGTGTAGAGACAACTGGTATAGAAAAAATAGAACAAGTGACTTAAATTTTGGCCTCCTGAGAGGCTACACAAGGAGTCATTGTGTCAATTATGTGCACATCAAGTAAGTATATTTTTTCTTTTCTAAACTATGTTGGTATATTATGAATTGGCATCTGTCTAATGCCAGGTGCATGTAGAATTATAAGTAAATAAATAAGTTACGAGTAAGGAGGAAAGTTATTTTATACCTCTTTCTTAGTCATTATAAATTAAGAATACAGACAAATAAACACAGTATTAAACTAAACTGACCACAGCTCTTTAAAGAGGTTTAATAAATGTACTCCGTATATGTCATGTATTGTCATGTCCGACTACGTGGCCCACCCCATCAAATGAACAGCCTCCATTGAGAGAAACAAAGCAGACAGAGGGTAGAAGCAAGAAACAAACAATTCACAAAAAAGGCAAACACATCTGCGTCTGAGTCAAATATATAACGGTGGAATACGACAGAAGTACGACAGATACAGGCACAATTAAGGGGGGGAGGGTAGACTTTTGGACAAGAGTCGCAGGAAAGGTTTCCCATAATGATTAGAGTTGATTATCTACAATAGAAGTTAAAGGTTTGTCCTGATTACAGATCATAAACTAAATGTTCAAAAAAGGTTCACTCACCTGCATTTTTTTGGTTTATTAGTTAGGGTTAATTTAGTGAGCTAAAGCCTTATTAAGAAGCAGTGTGACTTCCTTGTTTGCTCATTATTCAATACTCGTCAATAAAGTGAGAAAAAAAAGCAAAGACCAATGCGTTAGCACAACTGTCGAGATCAATTTTGCCATCACTAAGCCATGGGATCAGAGTACGGTAAGCGATGTGGCGGATGGATCACTTGCAGCAGCCAAATTTCAAAGAGCAAGCAGAGGGATTTTTAATTGAATTATGATCAGCTGTTGGGAGGTGTGTGTGCGCATTGTGTCTGTCCTTCAGAAAAGGTTACGTGAAAAGGTTAAGGTTCGATACTGTGTCACATGACAAGGGCGGTTGAGAAGGATCTTTATGGTAGACTGTGCAGGGAAGACAGTGGAGGGTAGAAAGAGTGAGGAAGAGTCTACGCTGACCCTACGCTGCATAATTAGTGAGGAAAAGACAGGTACATACTACAACTTGAGCCAATATGGATCTGAAGCTCTCCATACACTGTTGAGCTACTAGAACTGTTCCTTTTAACATAGCTGCATTGCTGAAATGTTGCTGTATTTGTAGGACTCATTATTTTCATGTTTTATTAAAGATAATATACATAATTGTATTTTCTCCCAACTTTTTCTCTGTCTTTTTTGTGGGAAGCATTTTCTGAGCTGTCCTAATCACAAGAGGGCCCCATTTACTGCAAGCTGAGGTGATCGGTGTGTTCTTTTTTGCAAAATTAACACAATGACTTTGGCATAAATGTGAAAATATGATCAAGATGAAAGTCGCTTTAAACCAATCTGCTTTCTCTAAAAGACGGTCAACGAAGAGCCTCGTGTGTTTGCTGTGTAACATTTAACCAGGCAGCATAATGAGCAGAGATTGAACTATTGTAATGCTCATGTCTGCATGTCACATGATTGTCAGCAATGATCTGTAACTCTATAAAAGGTCAGCACACAATTTATAACTGCACATTATACCACGTCCTCAGTAGAGAGGGCAGTCGGCAAAGAAAGGTCGTTTTACTAAGTGATAAATTCAAAAGGGACGAGGCCAGTTTCACACAAACACACTGATACACTCAAATATCTTAAAGTTCTTTTACCATCAACTCCCCAGCATCAACCCATCAAAGATGCCGTTCTACTAGTTACTACCGCCTCATTCCTCATTGTAAAACATTAACACTAACTGATGTTCACTCAGTATGTTTACTTGAAATCAATACAGTCGAGCCTGGTTAGTAGTTTACACAATAATGCAAGTCAAATGAGCTGGGGTGGTCATGTCAATGCCCTAATTATCATTTTAAGATATAGTGATATAGTCACTTTACAAGGAAACCTGAAGGACCTCCACTTATTTCACAGCATTAAACTGTGACCACAGGGAGACAGATTAGCCAAAAATCCTAGGACACCAGCTGTTTGGCTCATGAAATGTTGTTTTAATAGTTGGAAAAGGGACAAGGCCAAGAACTGAACACAGACAGAAGGATGCACAAAGCTGCTGGGCTCTTGGATCAGCTGGATAGCAAGTGCTCCTCAACTCCACTCTTCACACCCTGACAAGTGAGTCTCACAGGTTGTTATTCAAAATCTGTTATTGACCCAGTTCACTCCTCATCTGGCACTACTCATCCTAGAACGATGTCAGCACATTAAGTCTACGCTCTCTGGTAGTTGGAGCAAACTAATCTTCGGTCCTTAGTATAAAGAACGAGTTTGTCAAAAGTTGCTAAATTAATTAATAACAAATATTAAAAACACAGCTGGGAAACAAGTGAAACAACAGGTTTGGGTAATTACCACTTCACACAGATGGAAGAAGACATGAATTTCAAATGAAAATTAAGAAGAAATGTGAATTAAAATGAAATCATTTTTACCCATAGTATTACCACATGTAAAACAGATTATAATGTAATAAAAATGATGGAATGCCAGCAAGCTATAAGGCTGTGAAAGCTAAATCCTGTTTACGAAGAAATATTTTCAATGGCCTAGATGTGGAAAAAGGTCCAAAGATTTATTTATTAAATAAATGGGTTCAGATACGTGAAAAATATTAAAAGCTAGGCCATTAACATACAGGCTTAAAAAAATATCGTACCAAAACCTAAGTTTATAGTGTCCAATGGTACACAATGGTGGATAAAGTAATGCCAGCTGTAATCAATATAGTCTGTATGCTTAATTTGTTTATTGAAGATGGCAATGCTGAATGGGATAATTTCATAAATACTGTCTTGAAAACAGGATTTCACTTCCACAATGAAGTAGTTAAATTTCAACTCACCGTCTGCAAACACATAAGAAAGCAGTAAAGAAAAAAAAAGAACATAGAAAAGACAAAAACAAAATCAACAAAAAAGTCAAAGCAATCATGAATGCTGGACAAAAAGAATAAAAATATGCTACTTTGGATATTTACAGGACAAATGTTCGGGATAAAAACATACATGTTGGCCAATAAAAACTACTTCACAGTGGAAAACTAAAGTAGCTGGATGTGTATGGACATAAATAAATGACAATTTAGAAATACTCTTAATTATTAAATGAATAATGTTGCTATATTGAACAAACATGTCAGAACTGGATGCTGCAGGCCCCTTACAGGGGGTTAGCTAAAATACAACACTGAAATAGTATGATGTAGTTCTCTTTCTCTGGTATTTCCTACACTGATTTAGAGAAATGTGGCCTCTGCCATGCCAATACACTGTCTTACCTTTAAGTGCAATGACTTTGCTGGCTGGATTCATGATGGCGCTGTCGGCGGAGATGGGCCTGCGGATAGGGGTATTGGGGTCTGCCATGTCAATGATCACCACCTGAGTCTGCTCGCCCACCTTCTCCCGGATACAGATGAACTTATCCGACTCCATGGTTAGGGTGCTGAAGCCTATGTTGGCCGGATTGATCCCTAAGTTTTGGAGCTAAGAGAAAAGGAAAAAAAGTAAAATATTACAGTATAAATATAATTTACAGAAAATCAATGACAATATTGACATCACGTTCTTCCTGCCATCTCCATGGCTTCCTGCCATCTCCATGGCAGGAAGAACGTGATGTAAATCAATTTACAACACAAAACAATGACAAATATTGTTCAGAAACCCTCACAGGTACTGCATTTAGCATAAAAAATATGCTCAAATCATAACATGGCAAACTGCAGCCCAACAGGCAACAGCAGCTGTCAGTGTGTCAGTGTGCTGACTTGACTATGACTCGCCCCAAACTGCATGTGATTATCATAAAGTGGGCATGTCTGTAAAGGGGAGACTCGTGGGTACCCATAGAACCCATTTTCATTCACAAATCTCAAGGTCAGAGGTCAAGGGGACCCCCCATTTTTCCTCACCAAAATTTAGCATAAGTTTGGAGCATCATTTAGCCTCCTTCACGACAAGCTAGTTCAACATGATTTTCTAGTTTCATATGATGCCAGTACCTTCACACTAGCTTTAAAACTGAGCTTGCCTCAACCTAAAAATAGCAGGTTGCATTAATGTGTTAAAGAAATTAGTGGTATTAAAACAAACTTGCATTATTATTGTGGTATTTCGACAGCCCTAGTTCTAATTCATTTTAATTTCCCTGTAAACCAGTGCAGTATTTCCCAAGAGATTTCCCGGCAACATGTGGGAGGGAGAAAAAGAATGTACTTGTCAGACAGCAGGAAGTGACTTTCAAGTGTTGCAGCGAGTGTCAGGGAGCTCGAGAGTCCCAGTTTCTTTATTAACATTGTATAAAATAGGATTTTTAACAGTCAAATTCATTAAAAGGCCTGGTGTTGACCAAACAACAGGTGTCCAATAAGAAGGCATTGACTCTGTGGTCAGCTGCTTCGCACTACCACAGCCAGCCGATGAGGTCACCAAGCCTGACACTGAGCAGCGGTTCTTTGGACACATGGAGCTGTGGCGTGGTCACAATGGTTAGAGAGCTGGGCTGGGTGGAGGGCTAATCCAACGCCAAGTTCTCGAAGCAGGGGCCAAAGAGGAAACTATAACCATATTACACAACGCTGTAGTCTCACTGCAGTCTGAATACCAGCAGCTGAACAAGGTTTGACTTCTTGCTACTTACTGCATTTGTGATGCAATTTGTCAAGGCCATGAATAACACAATTTTATCATAACACCCGTCCTGACAATTACCTGTGATAAAGGACAAATGCTAAATTGAATCAACCAACACAAGTATACCACAGTTCAGCAGTGTGGCCTCAGTTTCTTTGACTTCCCTTGGTGTCCCGGCAGAACAAACAATGTGATACAGGACATAAAGTGGTTTAACCCGCATAAACGCAAAGGCCCGAGGCTGTGGGTGAAATGCTTTGCAGCACATAACACCAGAAAGCTCTGCAGCCCGGTTTACTGCCAAGGCTGGAAACAGGGCATCCTGCCTGCCTCACACAAACCCTGACACAGCACTACCTACTCAGGGCAGTGCCAAAACAGCTCTGGGCAGGAGTGTCAAGACTCCTGTACAAGTACAAACCATGTATCATGGTTACAATTCTAAATTGAAACCACTGCGAACCACATTTTAACAATAACACCTAACATTGACGCTGACAAAATGCAATCACTGCACAAACCTTCGTGCTAACAAATTGCAAATGGCAATGCAGCTGTGAAGTAAAACTGAAGGAAATGAAACTACCAGAAACATGTTATGTTTGCTGTTGCAACTTCCTCTACTTTCACAACCTCAGCAATACACCACAGTTTTACAGATGTTGTATCATTACCTAGAGTGAGTCTAATTCCTCAAACTTGAGACGGTGTCTCTCTGTCTTTACAAATGTCTTTTTCTGACATAATTTCCATTTGCCATAACTGACCAGATTCAATTATTTCAACACATTGCCTTTATCAATAACATATTTTGAACATTTATTTACAAACAAAATGAATAAATATATATAAATTAAATGAATTACTTACAAATACTAGTATTTACCTCACAATATTTAGCTGCATGAAAAACATCTTCTGATTGTATTTTTCCCCCATCAAGACTGAATCTAACTACAGTCTGTGGAACTTGACAGGGAATTCCCAACTTATTTAATATATTATTACAGCAACAAAGCAGCATTATGTTATGTGCACTGCACAGCTACAGAGGTAGAACTCTAAACTGTGACAAAACCTCTCTTTTTACCCAGGTTCATGAATAACTGACAACTGAGACCATTAAGCTAATGGCATTAGCTGAACAAGTTAAATGTGAAATTTACATTCTAATTACTTGTGTTCTGTATTATAATGGTAAGTATTAATGACTGCTTTAATTTACCAGCCATTGATAATTTGTGGCCACCTAATTTAAATTTCTAAATGTCAAGCTTAGTTTTGTGAGCACAACTTGGATCTCTTCCAAAAAGCCTGCTAGGCTTGCTAATGATAAAATGTGGCTCCACTGTTAACAATTTGAGTCCTAATCAGCAAACAGAAAGCACAGTTCCAAGAATTGCTCAACGAAATGGGAGCACCTTTTATCAATGACAGGACACACACCCTCCTCTAAGACTGCCCCACCCACATTCTTTCACTGGTGTGTAACCTGGTTCCCCCTCAATGACACAACGATAATTGACTTTACAGAACAAGTGTTACTACCAGCTATTAGGAAAACAGGTCTGTAGCAAGCTTTCACCACAGTGTTTCATGTTTTTTTTTTTATTACTGTGAAGGGTGACATCATACAGTAACGTCATTGGACCTTCCATGCCTCTTATCGCTGCCATTGTTCAGTATGGAGGCCTTGTTTACTAATGCAACATTTATTCAAACACCAGACAAAAGAAAAGAGCCCGCAGAGAGAAAACACTTTAATATCTAGCAACACCTTATTTTAACAGATCACTATAAAAACTCTTTTTTTAAATGGACTTACTAAAAATTGTTACAAATGTGTGCTCTTGATTTGAATACATATCAGAAAATCCCATGTAGTAGCTATTAGATCTAAAACCGTGTGAATCAACTGTTTGACTTTCTTTAAATCGTCTCTCTAATCTCTGTAAACCAGACTGAGGTATGTCTACGTATTAAGCAGAAGAGCAGGGTTATCCTCTATCATTACACAATAGTTTTCTAGACAGATTTACGTGCTCTCTCTCTCTCTCTCTACCATCTGCCATCTATTCTGGGCTCAGCAGGAAACCCTTTCATTCACAATGAAGAGCATTCGTCAAACAGGAATGAGCAGCATGGCCTAATCACGATGAATATGTTACCTCTGTCCCTTGGACCAAATAACAACAAACAGACAGATGTTGCACTGCTGCAAGACGGACCACACCAAAGTTTGGTCAGTCAGACTGGGTTGCTATAGAAACCTCATAGTAAAACACTGCTGTGGGCTAACACTGCTGTGACATCAATGAGGAGGAATTTGGGTGAAAGCAGGTCAAACCAGTGGAGCTACAACCAATGTGGAAAAATCATTTAGTCATTTAGTCTAGCCTGCCCTGGCATTGAAGCTACTGCTTTTAGCTCAGCTGTTAGTACAAGCTTTCATGGGCAGATACTAGGCCAAAACCTTTGAATCCACAGACAGCTAATTAACAATAGTGTCGCGAGAGGAGAGCACAAGGGAGACCGGACAGCAATCTAAGGGAAAACTGAGAAGGAGAGTGTCATGTATACTCTAACGTGATGATCAACAAGCTAATCTGGTGATTGTGTTCAACGCATGTGGTATAAAGCTGGTTAAAAGAGAGAAAAAAAGCACAGTCAAGAGAGAACAGAATCAATTTACACGAGGACCTGAAGGCTAATGTTGCAGAGGCTAGGCCAGCTAGCCAGTGCAATGGCAGCAACAAATTGCCAGCAAGAGGCATAGTGATTCACTATTACGCATGCATTACGGTCATTAGTCCCTTGACAAACCATTAACTCAGCCTCTCGGCCTCACTCCGTTCTAATCACTTTCAGAACTGCGTCTTTAATGACATGACATTATAGAGGGGCATTTCCCAAATTAGTGTCTCTGCAAAGCAATACATTTGACCAGAGACAGCAAAATTGCCATGCAAATAAATAAAAGAATGTGAGCTTCACTGAAAGCTTAACCATCTACAATTTTATCAAGACAGTGTCAGGAAATGAGTGCCCTTTATTGCTCACTATAACTCACTGGATGTTTTACTGCAGTTACACCAATCAGTCAAGTTAACACGATGATCGACTAATGCTCGCAAGAATCATAGAGTGTGCCACAGCTACTGATAAAGACTGTCCTAGTTGACAAGTTTGTACAACAATATGTTATCAAGGTCACTGCTGAATATGGCAGTGGAAACAATAACCTTCACATTCTTCTTTGCCACCAGAAAAAGTACAGTGGCCAAGCATGCAAACACTCACAACCCCGCTCTATGTCATCGATGGACTAAGTGTAATAAACCTTCACTCTCAGGGAACAGCAGGAGCTCCAAGCATAGGGCAGGACTAAGACTGGGGATCGGTACTTGATACCTTTAAGGTATCGACCAAAACAAACCAGTACCAAGTAGTATCGAAACCTTTCTAGTCAAACCATACCTGCAATCGATTCTTTTTGTGCCCAGATCTAGAAAAAGATGACTGTTTTGCTCGCAGCCAATCACTGCGAGCGTTCTTCGCCGCTACAACCCATACAGCCGGAATTGACTGCCTGCACACGGCACTGAACACAGAGAATTCTGAGCCAGCGGCTTGCAGCTAATAGCTTGCAGTGCTTACAGAGCTAACGCTTAACGTGTTTGGGGAACCAGAGGATAGCAGTTCCGCGACAACGTGGTCTCGCAACCGTGGGTCGGTGGACAGCAATAGTAGCGGTAACTGCTGTATGAGCACTGTGCAGTGCGGCGACGATTAGCTAGCCAGTGGGACATCAAATGAAGTTCTCTATTGGTATCAGTACCACATTAAGGGTACTAGTATTGGTACTGGCATTGTAATTTTTTAAACGATACCCAGCCTTTGGCAGTACCCTCTGCTATTAGCTCCATTCACAGCGTAAGCAAATGCACTGTAAAGAAGAACCAGAACCAAACAAATCAGCTCAAGTCCAAGAAAATCCCATCCTTTCATCAGGGAATGAGAACTAATGGGAAAATGAGGTAATGAAAATCCCCACGAAGTTCACTTGCTAATTTAAGTGGAGACTAGGGATCATCTTGGCTTATACCGGAAAATATTATTTCACCGAGTTTCTTGTTTATGCTGTGACTATGATGCTTGGTTCTGAATCAGATGTCTTTAGAAATGCTACTTTATTAGTACTTGTCCTGATTTATTACAACAATATTCCCTAGTGTCTGAAATAATTCAAGGCAATTGCAACAAAGTAGTTCAACTTAAATGTGAAAACATTATGGCATAGAATTATTTTAACATCTTTGTATTTTTCTTTAGTATGTGGACCCTTGACAGCTTCACTGCAACTGGTGTAATATCAAGCATACACTTAATATGGGTCCCAAAATCCCAAAACATTTGGGACATGCAACTCTTGCCCAATACAAATACATCACGCAGCCCTAGAGAGGATGTTTTCTTGAGCTGATCCATAGCAAACAGTCGTCCAGCTCAGATTCAGACACACAAGATCTCTCATAAGGAAGCTAAATCACACTGTGTAAATTCCCATTAAAAGCCATAAAATTGAGCTGATGGTTGCTTCTGAATCTCAGAGATAACGAATCAGCCAGCAGATTTGAGCTATTCCTAACAACCCCAAGGGAGTCCCATTTGTTGATTTAACCTGTATGCTCTTCCTTCGAGGGAAAGCAGCATCTTGCTCAGCAGAAAAAAGCCCTGTGTGTGTCCCGCACATGTAAAGTTCAAGGCAGGGCAGGGAAGGATGTGCCATGTTATGTGCTGAGGCTTGCAGCACTTCATTGCAGTGCTCCACAACAGGAAACCAGGGACCCATTGTCTACCAGGACTGAAACAACAGGCCTGCCCAGTGCTGCCTCCTCCACTCCCATGTGACACTGGTGGGGGGACATGTGACCAGCCCAGGGGTGAGGTGCAAGAGGGCTGCCTTTACTGTTAGATAAAGAGAAGTGGGGGGGAGAAGGAAGGAATGCATGCATTTCTGGAGCTCATCCATCTCCACTCCAGGCCGGTTCTGCTGAGGTGGTTTTGGGACTGCAGTTTCCTTTTTTCTCACAACTGCACGCTTTATCTTCCATTTAGACAGTGCTGCAGAATGTCAAGTGTTCAGCATATCTGTATCCTCACCGGTCTGTCACGAGATATCAGCTGGTCAGTTACTAGAACAGTTCAAAGTGTAACATGCAAACTTGTAAGGTGACATTTAAAGAGCATGGCTCCATAAACTACAGCCCTACCCGCTAGGCAAACAGTATGTAATAGTACAGGTATGTGCCACAAACAAATTTGTAGCACAAAATTTACTATCAAACACCAATGGAAATAAATCTGAATTAAATGCATTTAGTGTCAGTACTACCAGATTTCAAGTCCCATCTTTTCAGAGTATTCAGGGAACTGAATCCTTTCTCAGACCACAAATATCTGATTTAAAACTACCCACATTCATCTGAATGAACCTGACAACCAATTACACTTACTTTTTATTTCTCTCGTATCAGCATTCTGGCCAAATTTGCAAATATTATTCACAAAGTTAACTGCTGCAATGTGATACCGTGCCCACTTAAGTTAGGTAGTAACTCTTAATGAATGTTTAAAGGAAAGTTAGTGTAATAATTTTAATGTTTGCCTTTGTTTCCTCTTCCAAAGGTTTTGAGAACTGTCTGATTCTCTGCTCATGTGGATAACCCTGGTTGGTGAAGGGTGAGAGTAAAACATTTTCTCAGCTGTTATGAATGACAGTCTAAAATAAGAAATGCCATGAAATATTAGTAGTAAACCTAATATGTTTATACACATTTTTATGTACGATACCACCACTGTTAGGTGTTCTGTGGGAACATGTGAACTGCATATGATACATTTAACAAAAAGGTTCTTAGTGGGTATTTTGTAGTTGTGTTTAGCAAGGAGAGTTGACTGATCATGTTTTGCAAACATAACAGATTACTGTGTATACTTACAAAACATCCACATATGCAGAGAAAGAAATTAACAGTAACATGTCATTATGGACACACATATAAATATGCCGCTGAATAAACACAATATTTGATAAGCTTAGGCTTCTCCCTCTGCAAATAATCAACCGTGCCCATTTGGCACAGGGAGGGAAACCTGGCTTGTCAAACCCTGCTTACTAAATATGCAAGGGAAGCCTTTGTCAACAAAGAATAGGCATCATGTTGTGACTACATAAACAGGATCAAGAGCCATTTTCAATTATTACAGACAGCCAACTAGGGATGTCCCCATAAAGTTTTTCCATGTCTTTTTCAGGGTATCGGATGATACCGAGTAACAATCCGATATCAGTGTTTAACTAATAAGCTGTATGCCTCACTGTGTAGTGAGAAGTAGAAGTGACTGGGATCATTCTTTTATGTGTAAAGCAACATCAGGCTTAACTTAAACATTGCTTTCCTAACTTTGTAAAACAAAATGTAACAAATACATACATATATAAATTTAGTGAAATGTTATTTATTATTAAAATAATAATAAATCGTGCACCAGCTACTTGGCAAAAAAATCTTTAAAATTTACAGGAATTGCAATTCAAGTGTAAACCTTTTTAATGCAGCTGTAAATTGGTCAAAACTTAAACAGGAATTAAATTTCCAGTATATAATGTATATAGTATATAAACAAAGAATTGAATTGAATATATCGGCCCCATTGTCACCGATATCCGATCCAGCTATTTGAGTCAGTATCGGTGCGATATCCGATCCGGTATCGGTGCGATATCCGATCCAGTATCGGTGCATCCCTATCAAGGCCCAGTCTTAAATTGATACTAGTTCCGGTCTTCCTGATTGAACCATTACACTGATATGCTCAAGGGAAGTAGGAGCTGCCATTGGTATTTGAAAATCATTCATTCA
This sequence comes from Sebastiscus tertius, assembly GCA_916701665.1. Taxonomy (NCBI): domain Eukaryota; kingdom Metazoa; phylum Chordata; class Actinopteri; order Perciformes; family Sebastidae; genus Sebastiscus; species Sebastiscus tertius. The sequence continues at coordinate 39,366 of CAKAOH010024926.1, forward strand.
TTTAACATTACAGTTTGCTAGGATAAGTGTATAAGTAGAGCACATGACAAACTGATTGCATATACTATGTGGTGTGGGGAAAGATGTGAGGTCTTAAGTTATAGGTATTTTACTTGACACTTGTGCAATTAAAGTTCTTTAACTGGAGTCTGCACTACACTATATAAATGGATGATATATAAAAATGCAAGCTATGCAAGTTGACCGGATGACTGAGGACACACAATTGCAAAGTTTGAGGGAGAGGGATGGATGGAGGGAGGGAGGGAGGGAGGGAGGAAGAGAGAGAGAGAGAGAGAGAGAGAGAGCACAGACCAAGGTGAATGCTTGCTTTTAATCTGCGATATAGGCATTGCACAGCTGGCTATATTAGCTGCCTACACTAGGTCTAGAAAATCTAAATCCTGTAGAAAATGCCAAGTGTGTAAGCTTCATTTAAAACTAGACCATTTATAAAGTTCATCTCAAAGTGGCAACAGACTTATGTAACACGTAACATTTAGACATTGACAACTGAGAATCCTAATATCTTGATATGACAGTTTTATCAAAATTTTGATACTTCTCTGTGGTTATCCACAATCACATACAAGGCTAGACAGCTTCAGGGGGGGTTATGCTACGATAATGTTTAACATGAACTTGTCAAGACAACTACATACTAGCATCTTAAACTAGCCTATATACAAAATATGAGTTCTTTGAGTTGTTTTTTGCGAGACTGCAGATGAGAGATTTACTTGAAACCGATCGCACAAAACAATCTTTATGTCACATTGACCCAAGATAACAGAGGCCTAAAAAATATGGCTAATATGTAAAATGACAAGGCTACTGCTATGAATTTATCACATCAGTCTATTGAAGTAAAGTCTCTCAAAGTAATAATGTTTGGTTGAAGTACACGTTTAAAATTATAGTTAGGATGAAATGATGGCAAAGTGAAAAATAATTTTAAAATAATTACCTAGTAGCTTTTATGTACAGAGGTTGATTTCTTGTTTGCAGGATCGCAATATGGGGGGTAATCAAAATCACAGTAATCAATCAGGTTCAACTTACAGTGGTAAAGCAAACTTGGCTGGTTGAAAAAGCATGCATCTGAACCTGCATTGCTGAGCCTGTAATAGCTATGTGAAAAAATCATGACAGCACCAAAGCAGCCATAAGCTGATCATGTCAGGTTGGTCTCTCCAGGATCCTGTGATCTACTGCACTAATAAGCTAGGATAACTTCCTTCCTGCAACCTGGGTGCCCTCGTGAGGAGCACCCAGCATCTTATAGTACCTGATAAACTCTGTCCATTAACAGGATTTATGTACAATTTATCCTGATACAGATTTTAGGCCATATCATCCAGCTCTAATATCCTGCATGATCTGCTCAAGCGATGTGTGAAACATGCATGAAACAGCATACGCAGGTCATGCATTAGTGATAGGTGCTGGAGATCCCTTGGGAGTTGATTAGTCACACAAAATGACCTTGTGACGTACCAATGACACAAATCAGGAAAAGCACACAGTTCATATCACAGGGAACTACAGTGTGGTACAGTAAGTAAATAAAATGCAAGAAGTTATTGTAATGTACACAAAAGTAAAACATATCAACAAGTATGAATGACAAGAAACTACTTGAAGTTCCATGTGACATACACTGGTTCCTTGCATGAAACACAGTACAGTTAAATTCAAAAGCTACTACCAGTATGATTTCACTACAAAAATGTAGTGTCAGGACATTATTGCAAAAGCCTTTTCACTGGCTGAAGATAAAATATTACTTCAGTTTGAATTCACAGTACCCATAGTAATTCACCACTTCGGTATTGCTCTCTTTTCACTCCCACTACTGCAATCAAGAGGACTTAACAAAGGAGTCAAAAATCATTCCATAATCATTTCATTGTAGCTGTATGCACAAAAGACCTTTGCATAGCTTTGTGAAGCTCAGTCTCCATATAATCTCTTGTGATAGGCCTACATATTAACTCATCAACTGCTGTCACATAAACTAAGATAGCAATAACACAGAGTGCTGTACTGTGACTTTTGGTGATTTGTGGTTTTTAATCTAAACCTATCCTTGCTATTATCACAAGATCTGTAGCTGTAAGAAAAGCGATAGCTCCGTAGTAACAGGGATAAATCATATGATCAGGAAGCTTGAGTTCAAACATTTACTCTGCTGAGCTGTCACTGAACAAGACACTGAAAGTCACAATCTACTCCAACCGTACTGACCCTGACCTCTGACCTCACTTCAGGGACCAGAGTCAAAACACTTATTATTAATAAGTGTTGAAAGTGTGAAATTAAGGAAACGATGAGAACAGCCCTGGATCACAAGTAAATTGTCTACATTTAGCCCAAAGTCATCAGTCTCATAAGCCTGTGAAGCCCAAAGCTGTTTGTTTTCAGACCAGGCTAGAAAACAAATAAAATGAGTGAATAAACAAATGATTTTCTTGAGGCCAAGAGGTAGAGAGAGAGAGAGAGAGAGATCACATTTCTCATCTGAGGCTTGACTGAAACACCAAAAGTCACTATAATTTATTCATTACATCTTGAAAGTCAGCACTCCAGACTGGATCCATAAGCTCGGAGGGACATGGATGTTTCCACTTCCTCAATCTGACCTAAACTGGCAGTTTTATTGGGGGTGTTATAGTAAAGGTGTGGCCATTCAAACCAAAAAGCAAGCTCCATATTGTACAGGCCTGCACATCAAGGAAACCACCTGTTTTTCCAGTATTACAAAAATTGTGTATCTTTATATCTACTATATCAGAGGAGAGTTTGCCTAACAGAAACAGATCAACAGAAACAAAAGTCATTCTCAGTGAATACTTGAGCCTCAGCCAACTTTGGCAAAGTCATTCAACATGGGTATAGTTGATAGCTATCAGACAAGCCAACACACCACATGACCATTACTACAACGTGATTATCCCTCCTGTGGTCGGATAATCACTTTTAAACGTATAGAGCAAGGCACATTTTACAATACAACACAAATGAGGTAACTGTAAGAGTGTACATATTTTAACTTTTCATTTAGCTGTCACTTTTTTTCACAACTGTTTTCGTGACACAAGTAGATAAGTTGACATAGTTGTCCTGCACCAACTATTACACCAATCAAAGCTTGCAAGTAAAGCAAAAATAGGATGAAGTTAAATTAAATTATCTAAAATGATCCTTCTAACACCAAAATGCAACTTAAAATGTAAGAAATAAGCACCAGGGCAGGTTCTCAAGACAATCTGATAAATAAAAATGATACTGTTTCTGTGTCATGATAAGTGGTGTACAGAACCATGTCAGTACCGGTAATAAGATAATGAATAACTATCAAATGTATAGTTGTTCAAACAATCACCCCGAATCACAGCATTCAACATCGGTATAGTTGGATAGCTATCAGACAAGACAACACACCACATGACCATTTCTACAACGTGATTATCCCTCCTTTCAAACATATAGAACAAGGCATATTTTACAATACAACACAAATATACACAAACTTAACTTTTCATTTAGCTGTCACGCTACTATGTCATGATAAGTGGTATACAGAATGCCATCTCAACCAGGTAATAAGATAATGATCACTATTAAATTTATAGTCAAACAATCATCCTTATCGCAGCATTGACAATGCCCATTTGTACTAACACTATCGCTGTGTGTTACTCTGAGTAAACCGATATAACTTATAAGAAAGGGCTGGGATAACACAACATGTCTGTCTTGTTTGTGTATTGCAGCCTTTCGTCATTCATATCACGAACACAAGGGTGGCTGTCAAAGTGTTTGTCTACAACCTGTCTGATTCTCTGCTCATGTGGATAACCAACCAGGGTTATCCACATAAGCACAGTGTGAGTAAAACATTTCCTCAGCTGTTATGAATGACAGTCTAAAATAAAAAAGGCCATGAAATAGTAGTAGTATACAAAATATGTTTATACACATTTTTATGTATGATACCACCACTGCTCGGTATTCTGTGGGAACATGTGAACTGCATATTATATATATATTTATATCAATTTTGTCCCACAAACAAATTTGTGGGACAAAATTAAAAATTAAATAAATAAATGAATAATATACAGTGCAGGAAGAGGCAAAAAAAAACCCCACTGGGCTTTTCTGAAGCCTCCACTTAGAGACAAGATTAATATAAAGAAATAATATGACTACATAATAGTGAAACATGCACTATCTACCTTTAAACATGCACTATCTGCAACCATCTTGGACTCTAACCACTGGTGCACCTTACACTTACTTTACACTATACATCCTATATACCACTTTATAGTCTGCACATATGTACATATTTATTTATTGCACATACTACATTTATTTATTGACGGACTGCATACACTATGTACACCCATTCACTCTGTATCTTTTATATCTCTATTATTGTTTTTATAATTTGTGTACACCGTTACCTCTCCTGTGTTTCACTCTGTTGCTGCTTTGACACTTGAATTGATTAATAAAGGTTCATTTTATCTTATAACAAACAATCAGGACAAGATATATATTTGTAACAGGAAGGGAAACCTGGCTTGTCAAAAAGGAGAGTTGATCACGAACACAAGGGTGGCTAGTCAGTCAAAGTGGTTAGCATAGGAGGCTAGATGCTAACTAAGATAAACGTCATCCACCCTGCCAAGCTATAGCTAGCTAGCATTAGCTCGCTATTAGCTAACTCTTAGCAACTTGGAAAGTCTCCGGAGATAATCTCGTAGTGAATAAGACTGAAAGACAAACTTTAGGTAACATTTTAAGCGTTCATTCATCCACATACCTGCAGGTGCTCCTGAAAGCGGATCGGCAGTATCTGAGCCATGGCGGTTCCTCTCGCTCTCTCCTCCGGTTTCTACTAACGCTAACTAGCTTCTTCTTCTTCTCTCTGACTCTAGCTGGACAGCCAGGGGGGTTTCTAGTCTAAAGAACAGATTAATTAAAGTCTAAAGCCTTAAATGTGCTGTCGGTGTGATGGTTTATTCGTCCCTTAAACTGTTTACTGTCGGGCTTCTTCTTTCCCCTGGCTAACAAACTGACTGCCACTGACTCCCTGTTAGACCTGCAATGGCGGTGGAGGTTTGGTCTGCGGCAAGGCCTATAGAAGGAGGTTAGAACACGCGTCATAGCTGCAGGGGGACTGTGAGCCAATCAGAACGCACGACCTGCAGCTTCAGTTACACTGCGCATGCGTTAAACCCCAAATGATGTTCGCCCGTGACCTAACCTCCTTTCTATGGTCCTTGTTCTGCAGAGAAAACATCCCGGAAATGGAAGTTGCATTCAATGGCGCGGATGAATACACAGTCACACTTTTTTTTTTTTAAAAAGTGCATAATGGCGAGTATAATTACTATTTCTAGGGTACATTTTAGAATGTTTTATAAATATTTAATAGTCTATTTGAAATATCAAACAGTGACACATTAAAAAATATATATAAAAATATATTAAAAAAATAAATTTAAAAGTGGGACTACTTCTTTCTAGTCGCCCTTTGATTTTTGCCACATCATTCGTCTTTGTAAATTAACGTCAGTGCTACGTGTTGTACACTTGTTCCTCTCAGCCAATCAGAGCGCTCTGAACTCAAGCCAGACATTCAACTTTATCTTGTTCTCAATAACCATATATTCAACATTTAATTGTATTTAAATTGCGTTTCATATCCTCCCTAGTCAGAATGCCTCACATCCTCTATTATCATATGATCATAAATCACAATTTATTTGCCTTTTATCAGACATACTGGTAAATATCAACAATTTATTTTAAAGGAAGGACCTTTCACCCACACTGCTGATCTGTACACACATTGTTGACAAAAACAAACCTTTTATATGTACATATATGTACGACAAAGGAGGATGGTCTGCAGGACAGATAATAATGCACTATACTCATTTTTAACAGTCTCCTGCACTATATTCACTTTTTTAATAGTCGTGTATCACAGCTGTTACCCTGCACTATATTCAGTTTTAACAGTTTTCTTCATCTCCTTGCATTTTTATATCTGGTATATTTTTTTGTACTTTGTACTTTGCATTACTAACTTTTTTTACTGCCTTTTTACTAACATGTTTTGCACTATGGAACTGTAATGCTGGAAACTTGAATTTCCCTCGGGATCAATAAAGTTACTATCTACCTATCTATCTATCTATCTATCTATCTATCTATCTATCTATCTATCTATCTAAATGTGTGCATGCATTATGTGTGTGTCCCCTCGACATATACTACCATTTATCACAACTGTTTTTGTGACACAAGTAGATAAGTTGACATAGTTGTCCTACACCAACTATTACACCATTCAAAGCTTGCAAGTAAAGCTAAAATAGGATGAAGTACTTTTTAAGAACTAAATCATCCTTCTTACACCGAAATGCAACTTCAAATGTAAGAAATAAGCGCAAGGGCATGTTCTCAAGACATTCTGAAAAATAAAAATGATACTGTAGGCTTTAAAATAATGACATAGTATTCATCAAAGTGTGTAAGCAGTGTGTTTTGGTAAAAATCATGCAATATCTGTTGGGTGGAGTATGCAAGCAAATGATCATTTCCCTTTTTCAACGTCCACAATTTCTGTTGGCAGAGGATGTAGCTTTATTGCTCAATGTAAAACCGATTGTTGGGAAAACCGTTCTTAAAACTAGCTGACCTTTTAGAAGAAGAGGTGTCATTCTGCTGAGCCAGCAATTATGGCTTCTGAAGAAAATACATTTGTCAATCACACATCATGATGCATTAAGTTCCCCAAACGTTTCCCTGCAAGATATAGCAACATTGCAGAAAATAGAGTCCTATTTAATAAAGATTGTGTCCATGCAATGGTTATCTGAGAAGATCATTGTTGTTTGTCTCTATGACAGGGGGGAGGGGGTATGAGAGTGAAACTGCAAACCAGATTACATTATTCTTACACAATGTTTTATTTCGTTCTACTGAATAATAACAGCAAAATTAAGTCTAATCTCATGTTAAAAAACATTGATTTCGAGAGGCCAACCAAAAAAACAACGCGAAAAATCTACTGTAAGCAGCACATGTTTGTGCATTGTTCAAAGGTTTTTGAGGACAAATGACATGAACTTATATCAGGTGTTAATGATCTAAATTTATTAAGAGTGTAACATAATTTTTTATTGGTGATGGAGAACATTATAGAACTCATTCACACCAGCTGCTTTTCCAAATGACCGGTATCAGTGTGCATCCAGATAATTTAATTGCAGATTCATTAACAGACAACAAATCAAGTTTGTTTCAAAAACATACTTGAAATGTTATTAAATTGGCCTAGAAATGTTGTTGACTTTTTCTATTGTCCCAAGAACATCCGTCTGAGAGCATCAGAGTCCTTCCAAACAACATCTGGATTGTGATCCGTCCGGAATAAACCTCTGGCCAAAGCTACTCAAAAAAAAGGAGAAAAAAAAATAACAGACTGAAACATTTCACAATCAAATGCTAAGGGGAAGTGCTGGGGGTAGGATATATAATTTACAAACATGTTTAAGAAAGAATTCCTGCATGTTAAACCTGCATCACCATATTATTGTTAAATAAATCTAGATAAATGTTTCCTTTAAAACTTACAAATTACATTTACCACCAATGTTTCTATATGTAATATCTGTTCTGTTTGAATGTATGAATAACCCCTCTAAAAATACTATATTTGGATTTCCGAACACAAGTGATAACATTTTAGAGCAAGCAATCATGAATAAACACCCAAATGATTGGTTTTGCACATGAATGAATTTCAGCGGAGGATTGCATGGAGCATAAACAGCAGTTTCCCTCTTCTTTGCTATTGAGATTAAATTGATGCATTTTGTTTCCCACCTGGGACCAACTCTAATAAACCTAGACCAAACCAACTATGCAATTTGTTTGCTGATCTACAGTCTCAGAGGCAGAGGGTGTAGTAGAGGTCGTCCTGAATAGACCATTCACGCTGCTGTTGCCATGGATGCACAGGCCAAGGAAACGCACGACTCAGACACTAACAGAGAAGCCATGTGTGTCATGATAAAAGAGTGGCCTTTGGACTCTCTGCAAGGATGTCACACAAGCCTGCTGAGGCTGAGATTAGCCTCGGGCTCCATGCAAAATGAAGGGTAGTGCTGGTGGTCCTGCAGCCTTTGCCCTGGTCTTTCTTTATAGACTCTCTAACAAGATGTCCCCCATCTCTATTCAATGTATCTCATCTCCTGCAGCTCCCCGTAGGGTCAAGTGATGTCCATAGAAGAGCAGCCATGCTTGGACTCGAGATATGTGCAGCAAATGGGATCCTGCTTACAAAAAGGTAACTGTCTCCTGTACAGATTATTGGACCTTTAGTACACTCCAGTGCTTTGGCAAGGATTTGAGCACAGATGGGAGCTCCGTGTCTTCCTGTCAGGGATGACTGAGTGGGACTGACGCTTGGATCCGGAACCAGGACTGAAAAGTCCCATAGAAGCCCTATTGGCTCCTCTCTTTTCTTTCTTTCTTTCTTGCCCCCCCTCTCTCTATCTTCTCCCTGCTCCACTTTAACAAGGCAGATGTTGGGGGAATGTCCTCACACACATACACTGTTTGTCATTTATTTCTTTCTGTCTGACATTTAGCAGGTTCAAGTTCATTCATCTCCCTCTGTCTTTGTCACATGAGGATGGTGATACCACCACTCTTGTAAACTTCTATATTTAATTTTATATATATATATATATGTCTGTCTAAATTAAACTACAACACACATGCTAAATAAAGCACAAATCATCTTGGGTCACTGGGTTTTAATTTCATTTTCACAAACTCACAATCTAATGTAGCCTGACCTTTGAACATCAATGGAGGGGAAGTTACTAATTGACGCAGGCCTTTGCACATTGCAAGCAAGAGGAAGAATAATTTGTCACTGGTTACCAGTCTGAGTAGAGGAGGGACCAATAAGAGTGTAAAATCTGAACGGTGAAATGCTTCTTTGGAAATGCTTTGATCTGTTTTTGTGTTTGCACTTTGGTTAAATTAATGTACGTATGAGTCAGCTGCCCTCATTGTGCTAAATACCAGGATCCAAAACCTACGGTAGGGAGTTCAATACCTATTTCCCCCCAAAATAAACACATACTGTTAGGGTCTGACTTAGCTTGTCACAAATACTAGAATATGATCAACAACAAATACAATTTTCACATTTGTGATTGAAATTATATGTAATTTCTATAAAAATGTTTCAACTCTTCTCAGTGCATACATATTTTGATTTGGACTTTGTTGCCACCTAGTGGACTGAGGCCTCAATTAGACGTTGTTGGCTTAAACTAGACACACTGTGCGTTCCAATACCCATTCAACCACACTATTTAGTATGGTAGAAACATATTTAGGCTGCGTTCCAAATGGCATACTTTTTCTTTTTACTTTTTCTACATACTGCAGCTACAATTGGGACATATAACTTCCCCATAATATTGTGCCTTGAACTTTAACCCTCTTGCTCATATATCCGCTCCGCAGAAGATTGTGGAAAAGCATGCTGGCTTGCATGCTGCAAAAGGTGACCGGATGTCTTGGGACATCCTGGTATTTTTGGCATTCTGCATTTGACATATTATGTATTGGGACATACTAAATGGTTTTCTGGCATACTAAATTTCATGGTATACTATGGATATTGTAACACGCAGTTAGTGTGTCCCATTAGTCAAATGCAGTATGCCAAAAATACCAGGATGTCCTGCTACATCTGGTTGCATTTTGCAGTATTCAAGCCAGCACTCTTTTCTGGCTATTCTAACCCACAATCCTCTGTGATATATGAGCAAGAAGGTCAAAGTTCAAGGTGCCATGCTATGATAAAGTAGTATGTCCCAATTGTATGCATACAGTACTGCATGCAACAGTATGTACTTTGTAAGGGCAGCTGCAGTATGAAGTAAAAAAAAAAAACACAAGTTCGCAATTTGAAATGTAGCCACAGTTTTAATTTGTTATTGCATCTATTCCCATGTTCAAAAAAAATTGTGACACTAACATAGGAACTGTATGTTTTTGGTGCAGTTTAATGGGGAACAAGTGAAGTCCCCTAACAATGAATGTCCTTCATAGTGGTATTAGTACACAGAGTCATGTCACTGTCTGGCAGTAGAGTATTCTGGACATGCGTGCCACCAGTTGAGCCTCTAGGACTATGGTAATTGGTAATCCTTCTACCAGCAAGATTCTCTACTACTTCTGTGACTTTGTGCCCAAACCATGTATGCAGTACTTCCCTAACAGCATCTGAATACGTGCCATGCTCAAAGGTGGCGACGCCAGTTTGACTCTGTACAAGTTTACCCTGAATCGCAGCATGCTCTGCCCTCAAAAACCTCTATTAGTCATTGTATTAAACATGCGTCATTGTACATGCACATACTCTCGCTGCCTAAGTTCTTGGAAGACACAAAAGTAGGTGAAAGGTGATGCGACATGCACGCGTGTGAGGCGCAGTTTATGGTTTTCAGGTTGTTACAACTCCTATTGGTAAGAAATTATTAATAAGTAACGACTAAAATCTGGAGCATAACAGGTGAGGTTATGCATCTAATCTGCACAAAAACATGCAATGTAATTGTAATTGATGCAACTGATTGATTGCTTTCATTAAAGTTTTGGAAAACAAATCTGGAATTTTTACTAATTAATCTGCTTAAACTTTAAAGCTGCAGTCAGTAACGTTGAGAAATATGATAAAAATGCTCCAGCATTTTCCATTCTGCATGTTAAAAACAAGGCCTTCACAGGGAATGTTGGTGTATAATGAATACATAAAGCTTGAAAGGGGTGCTGTCATGTGGATGGTTGATTGTTTTGAGGTTTTAGCACACAGAAAAGCATATCGGAGTTGACTCATTATCATTTCTGAAATCTGGAGCTCATAACATCAAAGATGCTGGAAGTCATCACTTTGATGTCATATCTCCTGTTTATTCAGAGAAATATGAGAGGGGAACTGGTGAATGCTGACTTTCTTTTAATCTTTCTTCTTTGGTAAAATAAACACATACTTATACCATAATTATCTTGGGCACTGGCCTTGGCACTAACCTGGGGAAAAAACCCTGAACTGCCAAGAGGCATCACAATCAACTTAAGGAAATTCAAGCTAAATAACAATAATTTGAACCCAGTTAATAACCTCCAATTTCCGATACATTACCATGAATACTGTTTTGATTTGTCATCACCCTCCTTTTCTCTGTATTTCCAGTCAGTTAGTTCTTAGTCATGTCCTTCTGCTGCACCAGCTGAATCACAAATCACAACTCTTGTTATTGTTATTGGAATGTCGGTCTGTTTGTGTACCTTCTATCTGAGCTTCGGCCTTGACATTAACAATCAGTCTTGGGCGTAATTCTCATGGGAACGTGGCACAGATGTAGTACGCACACATGCACAGATAGTTGTAACTTTTACAGAGTAACAAGAACAGAGCAGTAGGGAACGATCTTGTTATGTGTTTCATACCTTCAGTCCACAGTACAGAGTGAGGCAGACGTTACACATGTGTGCTCAAAAATTCACACACAGATTAAACATTAAACCCGGGTGTCCCTCTAAGGGAGGAGTCTCTCCTTGTGGTCACGATAAGTGTCTGGACGTACAGTACTCCCTCTGTTACATCCCTCTGTGTGGGTGAATGCTGACCAAATGGGAAAGAGACACAACATGAAATCAAGTACAGGTAATACATTAATACATTTGATCATATTTATATGTTTTTCTCTCTCAATATATGCCTCAAGCCTGTGTTATCTTTGTATTCTGCTGTGCTGCATTTGGGATCAAATTGAGATCACAGTGTTAACAACCATTGTCTTTATGTCTAATGAAATATAATGTTAAATAGGACACTTGATTTCTATATTGACTTGCTGAACAAATTCAATCTATCCATTTGGATAGAAGAAGACCAAGAAGAAGATATTTTCTAATTGTGATCATTCACAACTCAAAATTATCATCTCATCAAGCTTCAGCAGCTTGCTTTTGTGTGTATATAGATGACCACTATGCCCGAGGACATTAAAAAGAAGGTTTATGGAGGGGGAAAAGCAAACAGTGACCCATTAGCTGCACCGAAGTGCCTGTGGAATAAGCTATTCAGGAGAGGGGCATGTAGATATGATGTGAGGGATGGATTTTATCTGGGAGCAGGGAGTTACCAGGCTTGTTATGTTACACTATGTCAGAGAAACAAGGAATCACTAACATTATGAAACAAACTGATATGCAGTGTAGAAGACAGTGTCGGTTTAGTGTGTCAGCTGTATTCCTCTCACTATGGGGAGATGAGTAACCATGTGCAAATTATACATTTATTTTATTTTTTATTGAACATTTCTTTATAGTGGATAGGTTGGCTGAGCATATACAAATGCAGATTATTCCATGAGGCTGCTATACTAACAGCAGTTCTGGTTCAAGGCTGCTGGAGCATCAACCGGCTGAGTACAGGCCAGAGTGTCAGAGCAGCAAGATGAGATGTGACAATTTACCAACGAGGGCTTTGTAGATAAATAAGTACCACTAGTTATTACTTCTCTCAGGCAGCGAAGGCCAACATACTGTACATTACCATATAGATTGTGGTGGTGAGTGTTGTAATTATCACCAGTAATGAACCTGAGAGCAGAGTGGTCAGCGGAGTGTAGGCCCGGGGCAGCAGCATGTTGACATCACCATAATCCAGAGAGAGTGAGAGCAAAGATGCTTCAACAATCTTTTATTTCTGTACAACAAGCCATGCTTCAGTAAAGTTATCAAAAACGTTTTCCATATGACATTTCAATGTAAATCTCTCATTAAGCCAGATGCTTACATATTTGTATTCTGCCACCTTCTCAATTTTAAATAGTCAGAGTGGAAATATAGTTATTGTAATCTATATATTTGCATCTTTAGAATAGCAAATGTTTTATTTTCATTAAGTACCAATTTAGTATTAATGTGTGCATGCAGTGCATTAAAGGAGAGTTGTGGTTAATTGAACAGAATCAGCAGCACAGTATAAAACAGTATTGTCTGCATAAATGTGAATTTTACACTAAGACACAGAAGAGACAAACACATTTACATAAATGGTAAACAGGACAGGGCCCAATATGGATCCCTGCGGCACACATCCTGGATACTAGATAAGAAGGAATGAAAATAAATGAATAAATTGTATAATTAATGAGATAGTCATCCGACTTTATGTAAGAAGGATGTTTTTTAAACCCATGAACTGACAATTATATTGTTCTTGAATGCTGTTTTTTGGACTGTCTTAGACCATAGGAATAACATGTATGAATTTTGAAAATGGCCGTAGTTCCCCTTTAAGTGCCAGGTCCTGACAAGTTTTTATCATTTATCTGTTACATATTCATTAGACATTTGCAACGTAAAGGTATTTAATGTTCTTTGATTCCCTCCCCTTTTAGAGGGCAAAGACTAGAGATAATTACATAAAGTCATTACCTATTTTATGGTGCCTGACCTGATAGATAAAGTCAGCAGATATGTCAGGCTCAAACACAAATCTTACTCACAGTTTAGAAGACAGAACCAAGCAGACGATCCCAGAGCTGTAAGTTCAAATGAAAATGTGATTGACAGTTAATGATCATTTCTGATTTGTGTTGCTATGCTGAAAAATTTGATCTGGGGTATGTAGTATCAATGGCGATTGAAAAAGAATATGGTAACTCACATATTTTGGTAAATATGTTATATGGTAATATAACAAATTTCCTCTACAGAAGACAATAAAGAATATAATCTGAATATTGATTTTCACTACCTGAATGTTATGTTGCTAAAGATATTAAATTCATATAATGTCTGCTTTTTCAAGGTTTGGTGGAAATTATCGGGTTGACAGAGTAAGTCTGCTTTTTATCAAATTTTTTGCATCAATGTTGATACTTTTTGAAATATACATACCCTCATTATTTTGGTGTCAGTTCAAACTTAATGTGAACACTTTATTTCTACTACTAAAAAAAATAAGGTTAAGACGATTGGGCGCAGCATAGAACAGAGTTGTTCATTTAGCCTGAAAAACAGAATTACACATGCATGTCTCCCCAAAACTATCACATTTATGTCCAGTATATACAGCTTGACAGGAATTTCAAAAAGTGTAATTGACTTGGCTTGGCATGTTGACTTTTGGAACGTAGTAATCTTGAAGACTTTGGGCCCAAGATAAGACCTACTGTCCAGAGATAAATGCTGTTGTTGTAATGATAATAACAGCTGAGGTTATGAAACTCATCTTCACAAAAACATGTAATGTAATTGTAATTGATGCAATTGATTGATTACTTTCATTAAAATTGAATAAACAGATCTGGCATTTTTACTAATTTTTCTGCTTAAATTTTAAAGCTGTAGTCGGTAACTTTGAGCAAATATGATAAAAAGTTATTTTTATAAAACTGTCACTATATCCTGACAGGAGTGCATAAAATAGCGCTTGCTTTTTTCCTATGCCTACCAATTTATCAAATGTAATAGTCAATAGTTTGCAAATAAAATGTAAGTCAAATGTGTCTCATCTCTCCTTTTGCAGGAAATTTACATTCAATCCTAAAGAGGGAATAGACAACCCAATGATGGTCACCACAGAAGACGCAGGTATCTTACATAGACATTACTAAGTATCTTCTGTGTACCCGTTCATGAGGAAACTCTGCTCTGACAGCACTTTCCTGTCTCTTCCTGCTCAGACTCTGTGTCGACACCGAGCCCACGTCTGTGTGTTCTTAAACGAGAGGAAGGGGAGTCATATGGCTTCCACCTGCGGGTGGAGAGGGGACGCGAGGGTCACATAATCAGAAAAGTAGTGTCAGGAGGGGTGGCTGGGTGCAGCGGCCTTCAAGATGGAGACCGGCTTCTGGAGGTCAACAACTGCTATGTTGATGATGTTCCTCACCCTGAGGTAAGATGAGCTTCCTACATTATCAAACTGACAGAGGCCTCTGAAATGGACTGATTCAAACTGTGTTTTTTTATGAATCAGGTGGCTAGGAGAATCAAGCTAAGTGGACACCAGTTATGTTTATTAGTGTTGGATAGGGAGGAGTATGAGAAAGCTGCGTCCCGAGGTCAAGACTTCCGAGATCTGGCCAGAGCACACAAGGCCGAGGGCTGCAAACCACCCAGAATCTGCCACATCACCAGGGATCCCGTCTCAGGTCTGGGCATCAACTTCACACCCTTGGAAGGTAACGCCACTCCTGGTAATCACAACAAGTCCAACGTCCGAGATTAGATGTCCAACAGAAAGGCGTAAAGTGCAGTGTTATTCAGTTGCTCCTCCTGTTTCTGCTCTGCAGGAGAGAAAGGTCGCTTCTCTGTGAGCCTGGTTACAGGAGGTGCGGCTGAAAGGTCGGGGGTGTGTAAAGGAGATCACCTGGTGTGGATGGACGGAGCAACGGTGTCCGATCTCACACACTCTGCACTCAGCAGGATGGTATGAAGTCCGTCTGTTTTTATGATTAACATTAAAAATGTAAAGTCACAACTGCTGTCATTTACTTCAAAACCTGTTATTAAACCTGCAGTAGGCAGAATATTTTTGGCATCTTTGGGCAAAAATTCCATCATAACCTTTCAGCATATTGTAATTCAAGTGTTCTGAGAGAAAACTAGACTTCTGCACCTCCTCATGGCTCTGTTTTCAGGCTTTAAAAAATCTAGCTCGTGACAGGAGACTTTGGCCAATCATGGGTCAGTTCAGAGAGAGAGCGTTCCTATTGGCTGTTCAATCAACGGAGGCAGCTGTCAATCACTCGCGAACTCAAATGGTCAAACTAGGCAGGGCTGATCAAATATGAATCAATATTCCGCGAGTCTGTGAAATCTTGCAGATGCCGTTAGGAGCACCGGAGGACACAGAGGCACATGTTTTTTGTTTTAGATTACCGGTCTCATGCACTGCTGTCAGGATATAGTGACATAGTGATATAGTGTTTTATAAAAATAACATTTTTTTAATCATGTTTGCTCCAATTCTACCTGCTGCTTCTTTAAAGCAGAGGTGAAGAAGCCAATGTGTTTTTGAGGAATGTTAATTTAAGATCTTCCTCATATTTGACAGTGTAGCTGTTGGTTTCGCTGAAACTGGCTGATAACTATCACGGAAGCACCTTTAAGGCACATCAAACGAGTTGTGAGTGCAGCGCTTTGAACAAGAATGCCTCCAGAGGCACATGATTTTTTTCAGATTACCTGTCTCGTGCATTACTGTCAGGGCAAAGCGACCGTTTTATAAAAATAACTTTTTCAATCATATTTGCTCCAATCTGCCTACTGCAGCTTTAAACTTTTATGGCCTAAAAAAATGTGTTAATAAGTACAAGATTGAAGTTCTTGTGTCCAGCCTTGTCCAGCAGTAATAAATAATATTTTGCCTTAGATGAAAAAATGTGGCGATCACATCACCATCCTAGTGATTGACAGCGAGAGTGAGAAGAACTACATGCGACAGAGGATGCCCATCCTGCCCACCATGGCTGTTCCACACAACCTGCCTCACAGAGCCAGAACACTGCACCTGGTGTCTGGGCCCGAGGGCTACGGCTTCCTGCTTCGGCTGGAAAAGGCACCATCGGGACGCACATGTGAGAGGACCAAAAGGGCACAAAAGTCAAACACAAGCATTCCAGATTTTAGTCCTTCACTTAAATGTCTGTGTATTTTTTGAATAGCTCATGTTCTGCGTGAGATGCAGAGTGGCAGTCCAGCAGAGAGGGCAGGTATGCAGGATGGAGAGCTGCTGCTTGAGGTCAACAGGGAGTCAGTGGAGTCACTGGCGCACGAGGAGATTGTGGACAGAGTTAGACTGAGCGGACAACAGGTCTCCCTCACCACCATCACTCTCCACGGGCTGGAGTTTTACACCCAGGTGGGCATCGTGCATGTCTTTTCCAAAGGAAATTAACTTAAAATGATTAGAAAAACAACATATGTGAACATAACTCACATCCAGATTAAGATCAGTGTATCCTTTCTTGCAGTTGGGTCTATCACCTCTTCTCTACTGTGAGGATACTGAGAGAGAAAAGGAGAGCAGCACATCAGCAGAGCAGTCACCACAGGAGGAAATGGATAGCTCGTCCAAGCCCAGACACTGTTATCTCCAAAAAGGCCCTTTGGGGTTTGGCTTTAACCTGGACTGTGTCCCAGAGAGTCCTGGGACCTTCGTCAGCCAGGTGGGGATGAAATACAACTTGTTACTGAGGCAAAAAGAACAAAAGAGAGTACATCAGGTTATTATTAGTTTTTGTTAAATGTGGTGTTGGATTTTGCTTCTTTTCTCTCCTGTAGGTGGCTTTAGGGGGCTCTGGGCTGAGTGCAGGATTACTTGTGGGTGATGTGGTGATGGAAGTCAATGGACAAAATGTGGAGGAGAAATCTCTGGAGGACGTGATGATGCTTGTGAAGAACGGAGGAAATTTTCTTAACTTACTAGTCATGGAGAAGGCTGACTACAACAAGTTGAAGCAGACTGACACACCCACCAAAGATATCACTGACAGCATGGTAAAAGATTACATCTACTACCTAATCCGTTTACACATTTATCAATTCATCAGTGACCACAATATTTACCATATTTTCTTGTTTGTGTCTCAGCAGGAGGAAGACAATTATGAGATATCATCTTTGTGAGCAACAAAGATACTCAAACAATTCTGAAGACATTCTCCCGTCCCATACGTCACCTGAAGAGACTTCAAACTGAGCTTATCTATTATTATTATTATTATTATTATTATATTGACCAAGATTGCCTTAATCTAATCCCAGGGTTTCACAAAGGAACCCAGAAGATGAAACAGATAAAATAAGATAAATTAAACTGTAACAATGTCATTTGAAGAAATGCTGTAATGTGTATTTGTGTAAGATATGAAAATGTATTTTGGTACTGTATTATACTGTACATCTTGACGTAGAACATTTAGACAAAAATTGCCACATATGATCTTAATCAGATAAAGTACAGAATAAATCAAATGCTCCACATCTTAAAGGACCAAAATCTGTATAATCTGTAATGAATGGGGGGCAAAAATGGTACTGCCCTCATGCTATAAAAGTGTTTGCATTGTTTAAGTTGGAAATGAGGGTTATGTATAGTAAATATTAAACATTACATATAAAATGTTTGTTCTTGCAGAGAGCGTTTGTTTATTGAGAATATAGCTGACAGCAAAGTCTGTGCGTTGTTACATTCATCAATTTAGTTATGTGGCCCTGAGAGGCAGTAGTGAAAGAAGTACTCTGATCTTTTACTTAAGTAAAAGTAACAATAATACAGTGTAAAAATACTCTGTTACAAGCAGCCTACAAGTACTTCATTCAGAATCTTACTTAAATAAAAGTACATAAGTATCAGCATTAAAATATACTACAGTACCAAAAGTAAAAGTACTCATTTTATACATTATAATTAGAAATGCATTAATGTTACTCTCTAATATTTTAGCTGGTAAAGGTGGAGCTAATTTCAGCTACTGTATATACTGCTAGGTAGCTTAACCCATAATAATATATCATAATATGTTAGTCACTTTATATTTTACATTAATAATCTGAATCTGCAATGTAACTAGTAACTAATGTTGTCAAATAAATGTAGTGTAGTAAAAAGTACAATATAATTGGCTTCCAAAATTTAATGGAGTAGAAGTATAAAGTAGCAGAAAAGTAAAGTACAAGTACTTAAAAATTGTACTTACAGTAGAGTAGTTAGGCTACATTCCCCTTTGTTGAAAGGTATACAGTAGGCACTAGACCCAGAATAGATCTCATACAATTCCATAACATGATATCTTACATCCTCTTGGTGAATAGCCAACGTTTAAAACTGGGATAACTATTATAAAAAAATGTCTTTCACTCATCCACATTTATCCCTGTGTAAATATATCTAATTATCAATTATCTTTATTTAAATATGTGAACTATCAAACAAAAAAACAATATGGTTCACTGCGCCCTCTAGTGGCCATGTGGCAAAACTATAGCTGTTTAACTCTAATGAGCTGAATTATGTAACTGTACTGTAAGGTTAAACACTATTCTGGAAATGTTCAAATGTTGTAACTTATAATATATATCCATATATATATATATATCCTCCTGAGACCCAGCCCATTGACATGTGTCCTCTGTAGTGGACATTTTTTCCACATGCATATCCTCTTACTCTTTTGACCTACTCTATCAACCCCTGGTGTATTGTAAAGAGGACATCCTAGGCTTTCCAGTGATATAACATATATATATATATTTTATCAATTTGAATGTATTCTTGGTTTAATATCACTCTACAGCCATAATCTGTTCATTTGTTTAGTCTTTTCACACTGAAATAGTCCTGTAGTCAGACAATAAAAATAAAGTTTAACAAGCCTAAATTGTTAAGATTTTCTTTTAACTCTAAATAGGAAGGAAATCACAAAAAAAAGTAATTGGAAGACACTTTTTAACACTTTTTTAGACAAGACAGTTTTTTAGACAATACACTTTTTTTTTTAACTATATATATATATATATATGTATAAACATGTAATTTATAATAACATGACAAGCAGGCTATTTCTGTGCAGGCAGCTGAGTGGTCAGCTGCATCACGGGGTCCTTTCTCCTGTAGGTGACATTCAGTCTGCTAGCAGGACCCGGAGCTTCAGTTAGCATCGACAGAAAGCTTCAACATGGCTCAGGCTGTGCAGAAACTGGTCGCTAAAGTACCGACTCTGCTCGGCGGTGAGTTAATCTGTTGTGTTATTAACCAGTACATGTTTCCAGTAATGAACTGAATTATAGGAAGTATAATCTTTATTGACAAGACGCGTGATTTGTATTGTTTACACTCAATAAGCTATGTGGCTAAAGCTACCAGTCAGCATGCTAGCAGCTCTGCAGCTAAATTGCACCAGATTCGTAATTTCAGTGTTTCTTCTTGTCTCGTAGCCGCTGTCACCTTCTCCAAACCTCGACTAGCCACCTTCTGGTACTATGCCCGGGTTGAACTGGTTCCTCCTTCACCTGCTGAGATCCCCAAGGCCATCGAGGGGGCCGCTAACGTCATCAAGGGCTTCCAGTCAGGACGTCTCGGTCAAACTACAGTAAAGGTGCGTCTGTTACTATTACTGCTGCAGAGACCTTGTTGTGTGTTT
>CAKAOH010024928.1:0-24699 GCA_916701665.1 Sebastiscus tertius
AACAATATGCTCCAATCAGAACATGGCAAACTGCAGCCCAACAGGCAACAACAGCTGTCAGTGTGTCAGTGTGCTGACTGGACTATGACTTGCCCCAAACTGCATGTGATGATCATAAAGTGGGCATGTCTGTAAAGGGGAGACTCGTGGGTACCCAGAGAACCCATTTACATTCACTGATCTGGAGGTCAGAGGTCAAGGGACCCCTTTGAAAATGGACATGACAGTTTTTCCTCGCCAAAATGTAGTGTAAGTTTGGAGCGTTATTTAACCTCCTTCATGACAAGTCAGAAAAAATATCAAAAAAATATCAGAAAAATGTCCGCAAAAAAGTACGAAAAAATGACGAAAAAATGACCTGAAATTGTCTGAAAACAAATCCTAAAAAGTCTGTAAATTGTCAGAAAAATAGTCCAAAAAATGTCAAAAAAAATGAGAAAAATATCAGAAAAATGTTGGTCTGTTTCTAGTTTCATATGATACCAGTATCTTCACTCTAGCTTTCAAACTGAGCCGCTACAACCTAAAAATGTGCATTAATGCATTAAAGAAATATGAATATATTATCACTTTCACTTTGACAGCTCGATATCACTCATAACGAAAGCTGTAATAATAATAATAGAGTCATTACTCAGAGAGGGAAATAATCCCATTGTTTGTGAGGGAGTTGTGCAGGAAGTGAGACGCTGTTCAAAACAGGAAAGAGTCGTGTGTATCTGAGACAAACACTTCAAGACTCATCAGGTATTATTACCACATCTCCACTCTGAGTGTGTGTTGTGGGCCTTTCCCTTTCCTAGTTTCCTTTCCTCGCCTCCTCTCCTCACGTCTTAGTCCCTCCCACGAGGAGAGAGGAGTCGATACAACAGGCTTCTAACAAAATGTCATTTTACAGTTTTTCTCATTCGCTTTTCCTCAATTTCTCATCATCCAAGCGTATTGCACGTGTTTAGGCACACGTGTGCAAAACAGTAAGGACAACAACCACCTACACATGCTGATGTCTTGCTGATGTTTAGCAGTGTCAATAAAACAGAGATTTGGACCCGTACGGTTCACACCAGGCCGGTTTACTGACACAATAACTGGTGTAGAAGCACGAATGAAGTGTTCTGAGTGAGTTACTAACTTTTGCAGACATGCAATAGAGTTGTGATTATTGCACTTACAGTTTAGAGAACGTTAAGCTGCAGCTGTCGCGCCTCTTTTATCCGTCACGGGGCGCCGTAAAGACTTCCACACCTGTGCATCCTCGCTCACAGCTCCTCCGCTAAGCCTCCTCGCTCCTCAAGATGCATTGAAGGAATTGAGAAATCCTTCAAGATGGCTCGCTGATCGAGGAGCTGAAAAGGCACAAAATAGAGCAATAAGAAGAGCACAGTCATTGTGGTGCGACCCTCTAATGTGCCCCCCCTCGTTCAACATCCTGTTGGCTGATTAAAGGGAAACAGCTTCAGATCAGAGTTTCAGAAAGGAGGAGATAGAAAACTTGAACTGCTGTTTGAATGTTCAGTTCCCTTTCTGAAGTGAGAACTTCAATTGTAAATAACTATAAACGCTGATGTTTACTAACAATCGACACAAAATGAATATTAAATACTTTGTTTTATTCGTTTCTCACTTGGAGTGTGTTCCACTGAATGAAGTTCACTTCAATGTAGAGTACTGTGTGCACTCTGTACTCACTTGAGTAGTGCGTACATTTCAGCGGGGTAGGGTCGGCTCAAATCGAATACTCTGCGGCGCACTGACTGGAAATGACGATCGGAACCTTTTGACCGCGGCTCGCTACCCGCCAAAATATCTTCTGAAAGAAAATGAAAGCAGAATGGAAATTAGGTTTCCTACGATGTGTCCTCCTGTTGGCTGGAAATGCACCGGTATGTTGACGTATTGTTTTATTCTGTTATCTACGTCTGTTTGAATAGTGGTCGTGGCTCCGCCCCTTCCGCTACGTAGCCAAGATGGAGACAGTTGAGTGTGGAAAGTGTCCAGCGTTCCACACTCAACCATCTGACCGTTTTGAGTACAACATCCGGGTACTTTGAGTGCACTGCATTTTTTTACTTCCTAATTGGAACGTACTTATGCACTCAAAATAGTGAGTGTAAGTAGAGAAGTATGCGGATTGGAACACACGTTTGGTCTTTGCGTACAGATAGATGTCCTCTCTGAGGTCTGTGAAGCAGGAGGAAGGAATGGCATCTGCTAATATTCACTATCCAGGGAACACAGAGACAAGATAATATTAATAATAATAAACAGCCACAAAGTGTCAATAATGAGCTGTAAATGTGTTTCTGATATGCTGTAAAACAAAGAGAACAACTCTGAACAATATCAACATTAATAAGAGGAAGAAGAAGAAGAAGAAGAAGGGCAGACTGCCGTGACGTGACACATGTGGCGAACATCTGCGGTGAAGAATCCAACCAGACGTGGTTGTGACGTGGTCGTCCCACACACACATGTAACGGATGTCTACGTTGGTGTCTTGCTCTGCCCATTCAGGAACTTCAATGAGCAGAGCATGACCTTTGACCTTTTTTACTCTGCTTGCTGGGAGTCCGTTGGTTTCCGTTTCCACCAGGTGAGTCTCAGAGGAGTTGTACGTACAGGTCAGTCTGAGGACAAGTGTGTGAGTGAGTGTGTGTTTCAGGTGAACAGCGGGTGAGCCAGAGTCTGAAGGTCTCTCCACTCCCTGCTGTCAGGGACACGAGGCAGCAGCTACTCATTAACCAGCAGCCTCTGAATCAGTTAACACAACGCTGAAGCTCTGAGAACGGAGACAAAGGTAGAGCGGGAAAGAAAACAGAGACACAGATAGAGCGGGAAAGAAGATAAAGGTAGAGCGGTTTTGTTGCCTGAACATAACTGCGGATGATTGTGTGGCGTACAAATCGCACGCGTAAAGGCTAAAATGTGTACTCATGACACGCCAACACAGTCTCACAGCAATTTGATTCATGTAGAAAGACGCGAATTTCCCTTTTCTTCCGTGACGCTCAGCACAACTTTCAACAACGTATTTTTCGTGCATTTTCCTACGAATGTCCACCAACACGCGACACACGTGTTCATTTCTGCTCCAGTCTTTTCAAAATAAAACTACTTAGGTAGCTTTAGGAAAAGATGGTGGTTTGGGTTAAAATAACACCGGAAGTGTCGTAACCTAAAAACGGAAGTTACGTGACAAATAAATCAAAGTTGATTTCTGGCCTCACACGGGGCACCAATAATCTCCTGGTGAAAGTCTGTTTTTTTTAGACCCACCCATCCACCCTGACCTCCCCCCACGCAGTGTTCACCGCTCTTTATCCTTCCTGTTTCACAATTACGTGGATTACATATGAATAGATTTCGTGCTGACCATCACAGAAAAGAATGTGAAATCCGTGTCGTCATGTACATGAATCAATATATTACATTTTGGTATTGCAGCAAAAAATCCCCCTGTGGCCCAAAAATCATTCTTCCTGTAGACCATCACTGTAAAAGACACCTGGAACTGCAAACAATGATCTAAACATCTGTGACGTCATCACAATGTAAAGTCTATGGGCCGAGCGGGAGAAAGACTACTGCGCATATTCTAAATATATAAGTAAAACCGGAAGCTAGAAAACTTTTTGGGCGTATGCACCCGGTGACTGAGCTGGCGCCATCTTGGGGTCCGGTATCTAGTTCTTATTTGAATCTGCACATGAGATTTATGGACAAATAAACAACAATGCCAACCAAATATTGTAATATCAAAATGTCATGTGCAGTTTTAAAGAAAACAAACAAACCTCCAGCTGTTCTGGTTCAGACCTCTGACATGATAAAGATACGAGTGAACACTCTGCCGGCCTCAGAGGAAACGTGATAATCCACTCAGACCACTGATGGTAATCAGCCTCTATGTCGTGTGTTACCGTCTGATAAACGCACGGCTCAGAGTGGATTATCATGAATATTATATCACACACACAGAGGACTGCAGGGTTTTAATCTCTGTGTTACACACACACACACACACAACCGTGACCAAAGAGCTTACCAGCAGGTGCTGATCGTCGTCCATCACAGAGACAAACTGGTTATACTGGATAACTGCCAGCGTGTGTTTGTTCACACTTTCACACATTATTACCATTTATCTAAAACACACGTCTGTTGTCCGACCAGGTTATTGATCATTTATTGTTGTTAGGAGGTTATGTTTGGGTTTGGTTTGTTTGTTTGTCGGTAGGATTACGGAAAAACGACCTACTTGGTGGAAGGGTGTAGCATGGGCCAAGGAAGAACACACTGGAGCGGATCTGAATCACAGGGCGGATACATGCATTATTGTTCACTTATGGAAACGGTCTTGGCGGAGGTCTGAGCTCTCTGGGTGCCCCTCTAGTTTTAGTTATTATTATTATGTATTTCCACACCAACGCAGAAAGAGAAAAGCCTGATAAATAGTTGTGAAAGGTTCATTCTTGATTTGAGGACACATATAAAGACTGAAGAAGACCATGGGATGCTGTTAAAGGCTCAGGGAGTAGCTGAGGAAGCAGACCCTGCATTTAGAGTATTTATCACAGATACAAATATAAGCATTTATTTATTTATTTATTCATTCATTTATTTATTTATTCATTCATTTATTTATTTATTCATTCATTTATTTATTTATTCATTTATTTATTTATTTATTCTATATAAAGTCAGACCTACGCCACATTGCTAGTTGCAGAGCATTCACAACATTAATAACAAACTGTATGTGTTTGAACATTGAGTGATTTACAGAGAATATTAGAGAGAAATGTTTAATGTTTGGCAAATCATTCAGTGCTAAGTGGCGTTTCAATGCTAAATCATGACACTTTAAAATCTCCCTCAGATTATAGATTAGCTGTTTTTAAAGGAATACTTTAACATTATTTTCTGTTTTATGGAGAGTTTAGGCCTTTGCAAATCAAGTCCGTATTTTTCGTCCGAAATTGTCATACGTTTAAAAAATAAATAGGATTCGTCATTAAAGTTTTCGGAACGGGTTTGATTTCTGCGGGATTTTTTGCATCCGTCAAAAGGCAAAAGAGAGTTGTTTGACCACTCAGAGTCACCGTCAGTGTAAACGTCATCATCCGAAATGGCGTCTGATAAACATTCACTTCGTCTCCTGGCACAAAGCATTTTACAATAAAGAAATAAAAGAATGCAGAGATGCAGAATTTAAAGACAGATTGTGACAGGTGACTGCAGAACAGCTTGGAATCAGGGATGGTCACAAAACAAAGGCTGTAGTAAAGATTGGACAGCAGTGATTGAGCTCTAGGAAGCTAAACGATAACTTCTTGCTAATGTAATTTAATTCATTAGCCCCGTTTGGGAGTACCGCTCTCCATTGCACCCACATAATTAATTCAGTTTTCTCGTAACCTGGACCTTCATGAGCAGTGCCCAAATTTTGTTCTCGTCCCCAAAAGCAAATGAAACAACATATCCTGATATAGAAAATATTCAATACTTTCTTACATCGGGACATTTTATTGTTTATTATCTGTCACATAAGGTGTGTTAACAAAGAGATCATTGGTGCTACGAGAGCCGAAGAAGAAATGTGAAACAACACAACAACAATATCATTTTTCTAATTTATTTATGAAAAAATATATTTCTTGATTCTGACTGAGACATTAGGCACATTAACATAGACATATATACAATTCTCTTTCATAAATACACAATTATTTACAAAAAAAGGCAAAATTAAATAGGAAAACTGTCTTCTGGAGGATATGTACACATTGCATTGTTTTCTTAAATTAACAAAGACAGAACAAAGACACGACTACACAGGAACGACACATATTTTTGGTATCAAATGGAATAATCGCTGTTGTAAAAGTTTCTTATTTTCCAAATATAAAAGTATAAAAAGCACGCGGAGCTGTGTCTGTAGTCTCGGGAATGTTGCAGAACAACAGCGGGCATCTTTATTGTTTTCCTGTTTGATCGATGAAGGCAGCAAGAGAGAGAAAAAGGCAGCAAGTTTAGTTTTTTGATTCATAGAAAAATAAACTTTGAAAACCTACAACAGTGGGAGAAAAAAAAAGCAAGTAGAATCACAGGAAGACGAAAAAAAAAACTGATTTGATTTGTGAAATAATTCCAGCTCGGCTGGACCTCCATCCAGCCTGTGATGTGTTTGACTTTTCCTTTATATCTTGTCAAAGGTAGATTATCTGCTGGTTGTTGATAGAGGTACAAACTCTCCCTGATTCACCTGAAAGGTAATTTAGATTGGGATTAGATCAGGGAGTGTGGATGTGACTGGGTTTAAAGACACATCACCAGTAGAAAGGTCTCCAGTGGATTTGAATGGTCTCGTAAAGACAGGATTTGAACATGAAATAGAAAGTCCTGGATTTAAGTCCTGTTGCAGTTTTCCATAAGAAGAGGCACTTCAGAGTTTGGACGTGATTGTAGTTCTTCTCCTAACAGGCCACAATGTGATGCTTCACTTTCAAAAACAAGAAAATAAAATAAAATGGACGGAGTCACAAACTGTCCAGTTCGGCTTTCAGACAGTAAAAAAAAGTTCAGGATGTTTGACCTAAAATAAAAAATCTCCCGTCCCCGTAAGCAGGTCCTCTGATCGATTTTGATTGACACATCATGTTGTGAGATTGTACAGGAAACGGTTGCCACGGTGATTAGGGAGCATAGCTAAGGCACCGGTCTTTCCGATTGGCGGACGGTTCCACTTCTTAACGTCCTTTCGCTCAATCCAAAGAAAATTCAGATATACAGACAGAAATATTATATTAAGATTTAAAGTATAAAAAAAAGATAAATAGTGCAAATGACGCCGGACATTCACTCTTTCCTCTTTTCTCTCCTCCTTTCTTTCTTTCTTTTCAGAATCATTGTCATCCGAACATTGTCAATATCAAAGCAGAAAAGAATAAAAAAGTCCTTTCTTTTTGTTTTGTTCCCCCCCGCCCGTTGAGCAGCAGTAATAAATATTAAATAAAATAACGTGTGTAGAATAGATCCTCTGGGTGAAAACATTTCAGGCCTTCAGCGTAAAAGTTCCTCCGCTGGCGGTCTGAAAACTGGAGGTTATACCTGAGAACGAGACAGAGAAACAGCAGTAAGTCATCAGCGTATGGGATGACTTTTTCTGGGTCAGATAAAAAAAAAACGTGCCATTATTTGGATGCATTTGGAATCAGACTGGAATAAGAAAAGTCTGACTTCCTAAAGACATTTGAACATGTTAGCTTTTCCACAAACATCTTATGAGTTTTGATGAAGCTGTTGAATTACTTGATCCCTAAAAATATATATATAGAAACAAGCTGATTTTGAAAAAGGTGAAGTTTCACAACATACACTCTTGGTATTCTCCATACTTTTCTACAAGTCATGCCATGTTGTTTTGAACAAACTGATTACTTTTTGAATAAAAAAGATAATTTCCTCTTAAAAGCTGATATATCATTTGCATCTGTTACTTTCATTCAGAGTTGTTGAGAAATTAGACCTACATGTTATTATTCAACCCTGTCTCCCACAAAATAACGTTCCCATACAACTAAACTGCATAACCAAAATACGTTTTTAAGGGAAAGATATTTTCTCCGGGGTTACGGTTACAAAGTTTTAAACAGTTTTAAACATGTGATTAATGTTGTTAATTGAACTACTAACTACTTAGGTTAGGTTAGTATAAAACATAAATTGGCTTAAAATTACTACGACATTGAAACAAAACAACTTAGTTAGGTTCAGGCAATAAAACTACTGGGTTTGATTTAGTAAAAAAAACATCATGCTTTGGATTAAAATAACTTAAAACAAAACAAAAATGCAACAAATGACTACGTTTCGCATGGGACACAACCCAAAACAGCAGCCTCTTGGAGGAAAGTCATAATTGACAATTTAGTTGTACGGGAATGTTATTTTTTAGGAGACAGGGCTGTAAATACCTGGAGGTTAACTCAGCAACATGAGACTGTTTCAGTATCCATGTTAAAATGAAAATGATAAAAACATCTCTGCACTCTCGGTCTGAGATATATGACTACAAGTGAGTGAATAAATTAATCATTATCAATGTAATCTTGGCTTGATAATTTTGTCACCAACCCAACAAAACAACACACTGATTTATTACAGTGCACAATAACGCAACTATTTCTGTTATTTTCTGATTTAACTGTTTTTTTTAGTTTAGTTTATTTGTGCAAATTAATAAATACACATAGTATAAAAAAAAATGCCAGAATCAGCCAAAAGGCTATTTTTCATCTGCTGTCTCTGGCCAAGGTGTTAACTGTCTCCATTTTTATATATTTCAATACATATATATTATATAAATAATAAAAAATAATTAATTTAAAATAAAATGTATAAATGGCTCAGTGTGCTCATTGTTAAAACAAAATTAATTCAGCATATTTTTAAATAATTTTATTTTTATGGTGAATATTTGTTGTACTTTTTGAATCAGTTTTGTTTGTAGAAAATCTGGAGGCGAAGGCCGGAGCAAGTATTAAAAGCAAGTATTATCTCCGGTTTAAGAGAGAACGAAGTGCCCATTTCCCTGAGACCTTCACTCAGTCATACTTTCTGACATACGTGACGAACCAGAGGTGCGATTAGGACCAAATAAGAAATCTATAAATGTACTGGTTGCGTTGGTTGCGTTGGTCGATGTGTCCTCACCTCAGTAGCAAACACACACTGCTCCATCTGCTCTGGGATGATGAACACCGGGTGATACAGACTGTCCTTTGCAAAACTGAGAGGAGGGACGATGATGGACGAGTCACACTTCTTACTGTTAGAGAGTGAGAGAGAGAGGGTTGGTACCGCGGCAACAACAAACAGGAAATACTCTGTGAAGGTGTGTGAGCACCGGACTGATCAGATAACAGACGACAAACAGGCTGCGACTTGTCTTCAAGATTTCAGGGAAGGAAAAGTTAAAAACATGAACACAGAAAGCCATCAAACCATCATCAGGTCCTTACAGGTCAAACTTGTTCCTGGCCAGGCGCTGCTCATCTCTCGCCAGGTTACAGTCTGCCATTTTGTTTTTAAAAATAGCCATGTTGTCGCCGCCGTTCTCCACCAGCGCCGCGTCCTTATTGGACACTTTAAGTTGTCCTCCCGGGATGAGGAATGCCTCCTTCTCTCTCAGGCTGCCCAGCGGCGCTCCTGGTAAGCTCCCGTTATACGGTCCGCCCCCGCCGATCACCGCGTTGCGGTTGTTCACCGTCTCCAGGTCGTTCTTCACTGACATGGTGATGGCCGACAGCTGCCTGCCCCGGCGGAGCTGGCGCAGAATGTGGATGGCGGCGAAGACCAGCAGAGTCAGCGTCACCAGGCCGAGGGCGACGGCGGCAATCAACGCCGGAGGGGCGTCGCTGTTTCCGGGCGGTTTTATAGTCGTCCTGACGGGGTACTCGCAGCGTGTGCCCATGAAGCCCGTCGGGCACTGGCACACGGGGCCGGAGAAGTGGGTGTAACACGTGCCGCCGTTTTCGCAGGGGAATTGGTTGCAGGGGCTGGTGCGCACAGAGCAGTCCTTGCCGGTGAAGCCGAGCGTGCATGTGCAGGTGAAGTCGTTGATGCCGTCCACGCAGGTGCCGGCGTTGCGGCAGGGGTTGCCGGCGCAGTCGTCGACGTTGGTCTCGCAGCGGGAGCCGGTGAAGCCGGGCTGGCAGCGGCACATGAACTGCTTCCCGACGTCCAGACACTGAGCGCCTGCAGGGAGGAAGACACGGGGACGAGTTGGTTAGAAACACACAACCTGAACGCAAGAAAACGACGGAGACGGGATAGGAAGGACAGATCTAATCACATCACACAAACATATAAGGTTTATGTTTCATACTGTAATCTATAATCTGTAATCTATAATCTGTCTGGTTCAGCACAATCAAATCAAGGTAAGTTATCTGTTTGTGCAAGATTGCAATACAAGCAAGAGCTTCACAAGAAAATACCAGACACAATATGGAAACAAGACGATATCAACAAAATAAATTGACTAACTATAGTAGAATAACAGAAATATGGGCAGGGAAAGGGGCAGAGTTTACCAACAAAAGGTGCAAATTTTGTTTTAAATCGGATCTAGACCAGCAAGTTCATCACAAGAAGAGCAAGAGAGACGGTTGGGGAGGAACAAGGAGGCTGGAGGAAAAGAAAATGTGATTGTTAGCTTGTGGTAAAATATATTCTGAGGGTGGACACCTTATTTCAGCACTCATCAATGGGAATATAGTGCTACAGGAATGAGACCTAAAACCTGTATATGAGTTTTGAGCATTTTAGCACTTCCTGTTAACTCATCTGGAAGATAGTGATACGTAAATAGACAGTTAGTCAGAAATAAGATCTGTGATTAATAGAAGCTGAAGAGATTTTAACGTTTTGTTCTACGATATAAAATACATCAATAAATATCTCACTTGTGAATTTTGAAGCTTTTACGTGTCGCTATAAAGCAGCTAAATGAGACGACTAAACGTCATCACGCCGACCTGTCCTCCTTTACAGCCTCGTTGTAGCTATAGCCTTAGCAACATTAGCTTTTTACTTCTAGCGATTACATTTACACTTCAAAAATCATAGAAGTGGAGTCCATTTGTGGAGATTATCTTGCTGAACAAAATGTGTAAGTATCATAAACGTTTATTTTCTGCAATAGTCCAAAACCCAACGGAACAATCTCATTGGCTTTTCGTCGAGGGAACCAGAGATATGCTAACTTCCTGGTTGGCCTACAAAAATACGCCATCCTTGCAGCACTCTGTAACATTATTGAGTGATGCAGACATGTTACTGGGAGAATCTTTTACTGGTAATACAGTAGTAGCATGTAAACTGAAAAGCAAACAAACAGAGGACCTAGAATGGAGCCCTGTGGGACGCCAGAGGACTCAATACTCTACCAGAGAGTCATCTTACAACATAAAACATCATACAAGTCTATTAAAAAGTCCTGTATGTTGTAATCAACTGCATCAAAACTACCAAAGTAAAGAGCTGAACACATTTTTTCAAATACTAACGAAGGAAAGTTAAGCTCAGCAACAAAACCTGAGTTACGTTTCTTTGGGTTTTTGGTGGTTTTTGTTTGCTAAACTGTGAAATGATTCATGATCTTCAAAATGTTTTGATGCTTTATACTTTTCCAAAATGAACAAGAAGAAGAGTTTACGAGAAGAGACTCCATCTGGACAGAACCCAGGGCGGAGAGAGAGAGAGAGAGAGAGAGAGAGAGAGAGAGAGAGAGAGTTGTTTATTACAACATTTCCTCTCAACAGATGACGCTCGTCAGGACAGAAATGTGTGTGTGATTAGAGATGTGCTGAGGAGATGTTTTCCACCGTCTGCGTGCGGTTAACTGTAAAACACTATTAAGGCTTAAGAGTTACTGACTGATCTTCAGTCTTTGTTCTGATTATTTTGTTTACATTATTAATGAGCAAAACAACACTGTCTGTTTGACATTCACTGAGACAGGAAAAGGAAGGACGGAGGGGAGAGGAGGACGCTCGTCCTCCTGCAGCGACACAACTAATGTGGAGATGTTTAAACGGGACCTGTGAGGTCAAACAGTTTGTTTTTATAGTGTGTAAACACTGTAAAAACAAACTGTTGAATCAGCTCCATATTTGGTCCGTGCAGCAGGATGTGTTGCAACACTGCAAACAGAGCGGAGCTGCAACCAACCACTCAGCTCTCTCTGTGTGTGTGTGTGTGTGTGTGTGTGTCGGGCTCACTGAGAGGCAGGAATGATGGTAGATTGAAGATAAGCAGGCAGCGGTTTCTACACGCTAATGAGGACCTGAGGGAAGACTGGGACCCTCAGAGACCAGAACTGTACGTTAAATTGTAATATTTAGTGATAAAGGTGAACTTGCTGCTCCGTCAGTGGAGCCGTCTCATCCTGATTATCTGTCTGCTCTCATAAAACCCACTGGATGATGAGAATAGGTGACTGAAGTCTGAGAATCTGTCTTCACCAAACCTCCATTCGATTACAAAGATCTCCTCATAATCTCTGTCCTTTCTGATGAACTCAGACGGCATCAGTTTAAAGTGTTATTAACAGTGTTTTACTGATTTACTTCCGCTCTTTTACGGTTTACAGTTGAACATTTTCCAAACCGTTTTCTCTTCCTTCCAGGCAGCATTTCACAACATGGGGGGAAATCAACTTGCAGAGACTTGAAGCTTTCTGATTGATCTGAAATTCAATCTGCACCGTGCATTCATGCACTGGTAAGAAAATCAGACATCCTAGACTACTAGGAGCTGTCAGAAAACTAAACCTACAACAACATTAAAAAGGATCCTGAATTTGGTTTTGTCTTGCAGCCGACTCTCATTTCTCATCAGCAGCGATAAACTAGGATGGATTATCGCTCTGCAGCAAGTTTCTGCAAGGTGATTAAACACACAAAGTGAAAGTAAAGGCCACTTGGAAGAAGAGAAATCAATCTAAAAACCGATGGTACACTTTGTAAAATGCCTAGCAGTGACATAAAGTTATTTGTAGTAAACAAGTTCACGCATACATTTTGCGTGCCACAGCGAGCGGGGCTAAAAAAGATCTTTTTGGCACACAAGAGGACCGGGCATTTCCAGAGAGAAATGAGCCGTGGATCAGCCCTGACGGCGCTGACTGACAGTATCAGGCTGAGAACCGCTGCCAGCGCTGGATTCCTGCCCAAGACGAGTGCAACCAGGTAGTGAGAGAGACGGACGGACAGACAGATAGATGGGGAGGTCTGAGAGTCTCCAGGCTTGTTTACGACGGCAACAGTGAGGACGGACATGTTCGGGTTGTCAGACAGAAGGAGATAAGACGTGTTGAGAGGCTCCTGCGTGACAATCAAGGCGTTTATCTGCCCTCTGGCCCACTAACAGATATCTGATGTGAAGCTTTAAACCCATCAAACCCAAACACTCCATCTCTGCACATGTTTACTGGTGGAGAGCAATCCAATCCTAAATGAACTGAATGAATCAAGTTACAATTTTAAGCATTAAAGTCTGTGCTCATATGTTAACGGTAACATCAATTAACTTGCTTAATAACACAAACATTAAATAATGCACCAACAGAAGTTCCTCCTGCACAAAAAAACTGAATTATATCCATGCAAGCTCCAAAACCTTTCTATGAATGAATGCATTGTTGTTTTAAATTATTCTATTTTCAGTTTTTGTACATGCACAGCACTTTTTGTACTGCAAAGTTACTACTGAGGAGCTGCAGAGAAGAGCTTTAAACTGTACTAAATGTGTTTCAACCTTTACTTTCTGCAATAAAAAAGCCTGTTTGGGCAACCACAGGTTTCACTATGTGGCGTTTATGTACATGAGTAATTGGTTCTGGAGATAACACATCAGTGGAGCACAGTGTTTTCTTTTGCTTTTTCGACACAAAAGCCATTGACTCGTTATTTAACATGGATCAGCTCCAACGTATCAGTGCTCGTTATTACCAGTGGCCTTTAAACCACGTTTATCACAATCCTTTTATTATTATCATACAGATCATTGCTGCTATTAAACGCTGTGCTGCAACAGGAGGTGAGCTTGACAGAAAGTGCACTTAAAGGTGCAATTCATTAACTTCACAACAAGTGGTTGCCAGTTCGTTTATGGTCGAGTGGAATCCTCATAAATATGAATGTGCACAGACAGGCGAAAACCTGCAGCACGAAACCTCCATTCCAAGGGTCGTATCTGATTGTGGGACGTCACTTTGGCCGAGCAGACACTTGTGGATACGGCAAGCATAAGTCACGCTCAAGACAGCTAATATGTGCTAACGTCAGTTGTCACGGTAAATATTCACATATCCTGCAGCCTGATGAAGACACCAGTGTCAGAGCGACCAGGCATGGCAGCAGCAGCCTCCTTTTATCTCTTGGTACTGGAGTGAAGCCGGGAGCTTACCGCCAATTTATGCATTTTTTTCCACACTAACTGGCAACTTGATCACTAATGACACAGAGATACCGACGTCTTTATACTATTGGCTCACAAGTTTGGTTAGAAGCGGGAACTGAATGTCAGATATCTTCCACGGATGTAAACAAAACATTCATTTTGGACCCGTCAAAATTGTATTATTATTATTATTATTATTATATATATTTTTGTTTAGGAAAAGCCATACTTTTATTCGCCGCCTTTTTAAAACATAATAATCGAAGTATTAGTCTACGTAAAAATGTTACCAATAAGACCTTTAACTTAAAAAATAAATAAAATCAGGGCTGAATCTTAAGAGAAACTACTTCAGGAATTCAATGCAAGTTCATGAAAGTTAAAATACAACTATTTTAACGACCCATTTTAGTGACCTCTTAAAATAGTTGTGCTTTCATTGTAACTGTAAGATGTTGGTATGTTGATGTATCAGAACAGTTCAATAGTTCAATGAACTGTTTGGCATTTTGTTTCAGTTTCAGTATTACTAATGCAGACAATGATTTCTGTCTTTTAGACCTGGAGTTTGCATGAAGAGTTTTGCACTGAAGCAGTCTTGAATTCATCTTTCCGACAGATCACACTGCAGTATTAACTGCGGCGTTCCACAGGGCTCAACTCTCGGGCCACTTCTCTTGTTATAATGACACCAGGAAAATATGGGATAAATGTATATTTCTTTATGCAGATGACACACAACTGTACATCTGTGCTTCCTCCCCTAACAACACCAGCTCACTGAATCTGATGAAGCTCATTTAGGATCAAATAAGGAGCTTATTGCAAACTTGAAAACCCAAACTTGTACAATTATCTCGGCGTTTGAGCCAATAGAGACAAATATTCTGGGGTGCACTAAGTGAGAACTTATTTTAGACTCTTAAGAAAGACAGCTGCGCCCTCTGTTAGTTTAGAAACAATAAGAACAAACACGTTTTACTGTAATGAAGTGAAGATTTACAATCTTCTGCTTGTTCCCTTTGACTATAACCTTTTGTTGTGGCATCATTTAATCATTATACCACCTTGTTTTTGTTAATAGTTTGATATTGATTGACATCAGATGAACTGCGGTAAATTACTAAATGATTAACTGACTGATAATGAACCCTTTCATGATATACAAGCGTTCAGCCGAGGTCGTCACACAGCTGATAGAGCTAATAAAGGCTTCACGGTGAAGGGTTGCAGCCAAGTATGATGGTGTACACGCTGGTATGCTCGACGAACTGTCCCTGAACCTGCAGCAGGTGGATCCAGTCAGTTTAGATCTACAAACAGATTAACTGCCAGAGAGAAAAGTGTGTGAAAACTGTGCTGATTAGAAATGAAACCACCTGCACAATGAGGCTCTCGGTTGTACTTGAAGCAGATTAATGATTAGATCGTCCTACCAGCAGTAGCAGCAGGACACTTGACCCGCTTGGCAAGTTTGCTGCTGATGACATAATGATAATGACCTCTTAATCTATCATATAAGTTTAAATAGCTTGCGTGGTGTATACATAAGCTCTTATAACTATACAAACACTATAAATACCGGCGCATCGTGTCTGATTTAAGTAGCGTGCAGCTTCTAAAAACACATTAATTCACCTTCATATCTCGCTGCTGTACTCTGTGATTCTACCTGCTGTTTATAGCTACAGAAACAAAAACACACAATTCAAATATCTAAACCTTGTGTCCATGGACTTGAACATCCTGTGAACAGACATCTGAGATGCAGCCAAGAGGCAAAAAGCCAAGATTCTTAAGATGCATCATTATATCTGGAGCTGCTTCGCTGGAGAGATGGAGGCTGAAACTGATTACAGGAAGTGGTTGAACGCCGGCCGCCTGCAAGTCTGAACTTCCAGAAAGTCTCCAACTATCAACAACGATCTTGGTTGTTGTTTTGTGGCTTCTGTAAAAAATGTAACCAAGCTGGCAAGTACTGACAGGACAGTCCCAAAAAAAGATGTTTCTGAATTCCTTCAGATAATACGCTCCGTGTTTTTATTCTGTTTTTAACCACGCAGCATCTGATAAGTCCAGCAAGCAAAGGATCAGATCAGGTACATGCTGGACTCTCTGACAAACATATAAGATGCAGGAAATGATGTCACAGATTTACACAGTATCGACACGGATACCAACTCTGCTTTCTGCTCTCTTTTCTCTCCGACACATCGCTATTTATCTTTTAATAAAAATTGAAAATTTGTCGCCCTCAATGTTGTGTCAATTTTTTCCCCGAGGTATCGTATCGAAGATAGAAATTCCAGTATCGGGTCAACGCTGTTTCAGACTAAAGGATGACATTTCTACACCGGACACGACTAGTAATAGATTTTGGGGGTTCGTGATGACACTTTCATGTTATGTTCTTGCAAAAGTGCTAAAAAAAAATAAAATCTGTGGCTCTGCGAACTTTGCAATTTCATCGCAACCCGCACAGCTGAGTTTATGAGCTAATAAATATACTTGGAGTGTTAACTTATCTTATCACTTTCATTTTGTAATAAACTCTGAAGCCAGTCATCCTGACTGGGGGGTTAATCTGATGTTGAATAGAGGCAGCAGCAAATTAACCAAACAGAAAAATACGATATTGAACTGATTCCGCTGTGAAATTGAGTAGAAATCTGACTACTGTGGTTGTAAAATCATTTCAGGGTGTAAAAGTAAATGAAGTGGGTTACAGGCGGGGTCATACCGTTAGCGCAGGGGTTGCTGCTGCATCGGTCGATCCTCTTCTCACAGTTGGAGCCCGTGTACCCGAGCGGGCAGCGGCAGCTGTACCCGCCGCTGATGTTCTCTTCGCAGGTTCCTCCGTTAAAACACGGCCCGTCCGCGCACTTCATGGCACTGATCTTGCAGTTCTTCCCGTAGAAGCCCTGAGGGCACTCGCATGAGTAATCGTTCTCCAGATCCTGGAGCAAAGATGGGAGGAGAAAACAGAACAAGTTAGATATTAATCACGCTGCAGAGTTTTTGACGGATTCTGGGAAAACACAGCTATTTGCTAAGCGACTAAATGAACGCAGATTTAGAGGTTTTGCAGGCTGATTCAACAAAACCTTCTTGATCTGAGTGAAGATGTCAGATCCGGTGCGCTGACTTACTTTGCAGCTGCCACCGTTCGTGCAGGGGTTGCTGTCGCACTCATTGGTCTCGATCTCGCAGTTCTTGCCAGTGAAGCCGGGCCGGCAGGTGCAGGTGTAGCTGCCCTGGCCGGTGTTGGTGCACGAAGCCTCGTTCTTGCACGGCTTGTGGTTGGTGCAGTAGTTCAGGTCTGGAGTTTAGAGACAGGAGGAGAGTAACAGAAAGGTTAGGTCAGGAAACAAGATCTGTTTTTATGTAAACATGAGCCACAAACGTCGAACTTTTCATGGTTTCTTTAAGATTTGAATTCCTTTTCTTGTCAAAACTAAACTTAAGACATTATTAAATAAACATGAACAGGGCTTCCTATGTAGTCTACCTACTTTTGGGAGACTTCACTCCCTTTTTAAATTCTTTCTGAATGAGGGTTTTTGTTTGGCAATAAAGCAGGAGGTCAAGCAGCAGATCATGTTCATGTCACTGGAAGATTACTGCAAAAATGTTCATGCAAAATGTTGATATCTTATCCTCTACAGAACGATGAACAAAGCTGGCACGAAGACCAAACCTTTTGTAGGAATACTTTTACTAACTGATGAGAAAACTATAATATTGTATTCGGTATTCTCAAGAAACGAAGACGAGATATTTGCAAGCAAACGAGGGAGTTTAGTGCAAGTTTTGTAAAACATCTCAGATTTGTTTTGAGGGATGGGAACTCTAAATGTCCAAACCTACTATGCTTGATAGAGAGTCAAATAAGAAGGTACATTTGTGTGAAACTGCCAAATAAAAGCTGCAGACAGGTGATGTGATGTTTGTGCTGCAGATTCACATCCCCATGAGCTTCCTTCTACTAAAGCTTTTTATCTATAAACAAATTTTTTCCCAAATCTCTGTCTGCTTAATATCTGAATATCTAACGTTCTACTATCCCTTGTTGTCCAGCTTAGACTGACAAATGTTGATGTGTTTCCAGGTAGATTTTCTGGTCTTGGTTCCCAGATTTCCAGCTACAGACATCCCCTCTCTACCGCCTTAAACATCATCAAAACATCTACAGTTTCACACCAACTCAAACTAACTTTTAAAACAACCTCCTGACATGACGTGGATATGATGCTGCAGAACATGACAATCATTAATTATCTATACAACAATATGGCTACGGATTAATTGGTATTTTTGTTTAGCTTTTGAGGTTAAAATATTCTAGTTTTACACCTTAACAACCTGTTTTGTGCACGGTGAACAAATATAATGTGAAATAGATCAGATCGTCTTGGTTTTAGGAAACATTTGTTTCTTATTCGCTCGTATGCAGACGATAAACCACTTTATATTAAAGTGAAACCTGCTGACACAATACAATTATAGAATCTATAAATATACATTTTATATGTTTAAACCATACACTTTTTATTCTGAAAACAATCTTAAGCTGCACTTTAGGTGCCACTATAGCTTGTTTAAGATGTTTTTATCTCACGCTTCCCTCTCTACTGCAGTTTACTTTTGCTCTTTTTATCTTGCAGTTTCTGTCCTTCACTTATCTAGCAAATATAATTGCTGTAATATAATAATAAACATTCAGTGCACCACTGCAGATGAGTAAAACAACTTCATTACAAGTTCTGACCTAGTTCACAGATTAAACAGAAACTATTTTAATGTCAACGTCGTGTTGGAAAATGACTTAAAGGATCATTCTGCCTTGTTTTTGGCCATTTAATACAATTATTATCAATATATTATTATTATATTTCATTGTTGTATTCCTTCCAAGCAGCTTTTAGTTTCATTTCATTTCACCGCTGTTTGTAAAAACAACTTGCAGACATTTTAAACGTTCTCATGGAGTCATAACAGTTTATGTGCTGCAGGGACGCTCTGACTTCTGAGAACTGAATCGGCTGATGAATAACGTTTTGTTAATGCAACTATGTGGAAGAAAAAAGATTAATAAATAAGTGACAATGGTAACATTAATTTGCAGTCCTTTATTTGGATTAGTAATGTCACATACAGCCACATAGATTTGACTTGTCAGTCCACGAACTCATCAACATTATTGTCACTATAATGACAAATATGTATGAAGACATGCGGCAGGTTTTTATGTCTCCGCGAGTTGAATGTATAGAAATAAACAGAAAATGAACCAGGGAGACGTTATAAAATCTGATGGTATGATTTGGAAAATGGTGCTTTTTGTTTAGCTGCAGAGTAGCTTTGCTTTCACAGCCACTTTCAGTCAGTCATCAACCCTCTAATTAGCATTTTAATGAATATTAATTAACGTCATCTGCAACCACAGCCAAAGCCCAATTATGAGAACAGACCACACATGTGGAGTCTGATGTGATGGTCTAAAGGCTGGTTAGGTAGTCGTCAGTTGAGACATCATCTGTGTGCTCTAACAGCCACAGTAGACAACGTTTAGTCATAATGAGTTTGTGTTTTATACTTCTATACTGCTTCTTTTGTGTCCTAAAACTGGCCAACAGAAGCGTGTGTTTGTGATTTGGATGACTCGACCAGCAGCGACCCACCTTGGTCGCAGTACAGGCCTCCCCATCCCTCCTTGCAGTTGCACTGCCAGGGCTGCTGGCAGGTCCCATGGAGGCAGCCGGGGTGTCGGGCGCACTCGTCGCAGCGCTCGCCCTGCCAGCCCTGCCGGCACACGCACTCCCCGGGAGACTCGCAGAAGCCGTGCTCCTCGCTGCAGCCCGCCGCACAGATGGCTGATGGGAGGAGGAGGAGGAGAAGGGGAGGGGGAGTCAAAAAGAAAAGAGAGGGAAAGGGAGAAAGAGGGAGAGAATATTACTATGAGTGCATGTTCTTCGCTCAATCACAAAACAACCCCCCCACCCTCCTCTTCCTCCCCTCTCAGGGCCTCACACACACACACACACACACACACACACACACACACACACACACACACACCCGCGCACTACAAGTGCTTGTTAAGTAGTGGACGAAGCAGCTGGCTCACACAACAAAAGCAACACATGCCGTCTCTTTTCACGCAAGGCAGCGCACATTAAGCTGCAGCGCGTGTCCCCCTGTTAAAACGGGCGGGTCGACCGGGGGCCGACCGGGGGCCGACCGGGGGCCGTCCGGGGGCCCGACTGTTGAGCTAAAAACAAAAGGAGCCAACACACACACACTCTGGAAACAACAGAAGCTCTAAGATCTTTTTTTTGGCGATGGCGTTGACAACTGCTTGACTTAACAATTTCAAAGCCGCTGGACAAAAAAAAATGAAGCACCAAGGGTCCTATTCTTTACCCACGCTCCACCCTCCCACCTCTTCCTCCTCCTCCTCCTCCCTCCCAATCTGAAGAAACGTTAGAATAAAAAGGGAGGGAGAGGAGAGGAGTCTCACTACTGTTAAAAAAGGAACATTTTACAGTGTATTTCGGTGCTTTATTAAAGCAACTTTTCATGAAACCCTCCTCAAAACTTTCATCTGTACAAACATCCTACAACTTCCTAATATAAGAGACATTATAGATTATAAATAAATACATTAAAACATGTTTAAGTCTCAACAAATCCATCGCTGAGCTCTGCAGGCAAACTGGATGTCCCTAAAATACTGTTCAGCATCGTACAGTCGGTGTAGAGGAGGCAGTACGCAGCTATACGCAGTATGCACACCTCTTTCTCCGGCGGTTCAGCCAAAAAGCCATAAGAATATATAGGAGAGGAGAGCACGCCCACTTCCTCCTCAGTAGCCTCCCCGTCTCTACCTCATCAGCGACCACTACACAACTGACTTTGAGTTCATTATTGGGTGGCGAAGACACAAGTGAAACCCCTGATGTGATATTAAAGCAACATGACGAGGCCTTAAAGGAGCATTCTGTTGTTTTTGTGTTGCATGTTTTATCTTATTTACTTAAAGAGTTTATTCTTTTTCTCTCGTGTGAGATTGAAGATGTTAAATCAGTGAAGTCCAGAACTAGTGAGAGTTAAAGAAGCAGTGATTTGAGACGTTATAGTTTGGTTCCGGTCGGCGTCAACACTCACGGTCAGAGCAGTAGTCGCCCCTCCAGCCGTCCAGGCAGCGTCGGTTGCCGTCGTCGTCGCAGGTGGAGTGGCCGAAGGTGTCGTTGCGGGGCCGGCAGAAGGCGGAGCAGGCGGAGCCGTGGTAGTGCTCTTCACACACCACGTGGTAGGAGTAGCGCAGCTCGGTCTGGTTACCGAAGTGCACGTCCTGGGACCACTCCTCGCCGACCGTCAGCCTGCGGCGGGTCGCCAGCCGGCTGATGAGGTTGTTCTGGTTCTCTGGGAGGGAAGAGAAGGAGATGGAGGGAATATTAACTGAGGAATTATTCCAAAAGAAAAATGTCTTTCTATCGTCTTCCTGTTGGAGTTCATGTTTGACTTTAAGGACTTTCCAGTGACGCACTTTTATCTCCAACCTGTTCTCATTCCCGTCAGCGTTCGCTACCCTTTCCACTAGACGTTCCTTTAACTACAGTGTAAACCTAGTCGTCATGGCAACAGTAAACACTCAGAGAAAGTGCGCCAGGTGTGTGGTGACATAGTTTTAAAAGCGAAAAGAGACACACCGGGCGAACGGGTCCAACAAACACAACGTTTCCATCCAGGAGACCGCTGTTCGTGTCTCGTCTTCACACCATTCAGTGTCATCGTCGCTGTACAAACGGAGGAGTCTTAAGCCCAACCATGTAGTTCTTTCCTAAACCGAACTGTTGTGGTTTTGCTGACGCCGAGGGGCGTGACAGAGCGGCGGTATGTGACGAGTTGGGATGAGAACGCCATCCGGCGATCGGCTACTCCACGTACGTTTTATATATTAACTTCACAGTGGCAAACAGGAGACTTCTAGGGTGTTCAAATCTAACAAATCTATCTATCTACATCTTCTGTGTCAGAACATCAAATCTAGACAGGATTTACTTTCACAACTCGTCTCTAGTCTGAGTTTTCAGAGGGAAACAGCGCCGCCGTCGCCGCCTGGCGGTGAAGCAGCAGCAGCAGTTTACCTGTAGATTCCAGTCCTGAAGACTCGGCGTTCCAGGCTTCAATAATCAGAGAGAAAGTCCCCTGAAAATGAGTCAGAGAGGATCCATTAGAGACCAGGTCTACCACGGAAACAATGATCACACATGCACACATTGAGTCCTGCAGGACAGTCCATGTTCGTTTGGTTTTTATGGTCCGATTTCTCCTTTATTTATTTATTCATGCGTGTAGAAAGTGAAATAAATTCATAAGAAGCTGGAAACTAAAGTAATAAGAGAGGTTATAAGGACTAATGTGCAGTGGCGGCCGGCCAATAGAGGGCGTCCCTGAGTCACACACAAACAAACACTACTACTAATAATAATAATACAAATTATATAAATTGTCAATATTTGTGTTTTAAATATGGAACGCAACCAGTAATATGTGTAATTTTTCTAATGTGATTATATTTTGTATTCATAATCTGAATCTGTAAAGTAACTGAAGTTGTCAGATAAATGCAGTGAAGGAAACAGTCTAATATTTACTCTGAGATGGAGTGGAGGAGAAGCAGAAAGTACCTCAAAATTGTATTTAAGTTAAGTTATTAAAAGCATTATTTACTCTTCAACTGTAAAGTAGTAATGTGTTTTTGATATCTTCACTTTGTTTTTGCATTAAATCCTACTGGGGTGTTTGCTGAGACTGATTGGATGTTGCACCACAGAACTACACTGTAAACAATCTCTGTTCATTTACACCAGGATTTCAACAGTATTAACCTGTTAGTGCTAAAAACAGTGCTTTACTGTTCATGCAAAAGAAAACCTGTTAAATTACTTTAACTGAGCTATAATGCATTCTTAAAACACATCACTTTCCTGCTGATCAACCGTCTGAAGTCTCATCAGTAACAGTTTCATGTGAGGCTTGTACATTGAATGTGATTGTAAAATCAGTGAATTAGCTTCATTGTTCTTCATCACATGTTGTCCTGGTTTCATTCTGTGCTTGTAGCAGCTAGAGACACACATTTTGGGAAAAGTGTCAATTGTATTTAGTGTGACTATTCCTATGTCTGTAACCTGCTAAGTCTATTCATCTAGGCAAAAAATAATGTTTATTAAAATGTATGTAAAAAATAAATAGTGCATTAAAACAAATCAGTAAGATAATGTAAAAGAAAGGTGAAAAACAGCTGTATAATGTATCTTTAAACTGTAAATTAACTGTAACATACTGGGAAATTAATACAAAAAACAGTATTTTTTATTAACAGTAAAAAGCTGTACATTTCAGTGACAGTATAATAATGTTAATTTTACAGTAACATAAAGGAAACCCTGCTGCCATCAGTTCTTTACTCTTATTTTACTGAGAAACTCTTAACAGTGCACCAAAAAACATTTCCACCAGCCGCCACTGCTGATGGGAGAATGTGCAGATATGCAGTCTATAAAGTGGTAAATAGGATGTGTAGTGTAAAGCAAGTGTAAAGTGAGCCAGTGGTTAGAGTCCATGCATGTTTAAAAGCAGATAGAGCATGTTTAAAGGCAGATAGTGCATGTTTAAAGGCAGATAGTGCATGTTTAAAGGAAGAGAGTGCATGTTTAAAGGAAGAGAGTGCATGTTTAAAGGTAGATAGAGCATATTTAAAAGGTAGAGAGTGCATGTTTAAAGGCAGAGAGTGCATGTTTAAAGGTAGAGAGTGCATGTTTAAAGGCAGATAGTGCATGTTTAAAGGAAGAGAGTGCATGTTTAAAGGCAGAGAGTGCATGTTTAAAAGGTA
The DNA here is from genome assembly GCA_916701665.1 of Sebastiscus tertius. Taxonomy (NCBI): domain Eukaryota; kingdom Metazoa; phylum Chordata; class Actinopteri; order Perciformes; family Sebastidae; genus Sebastiscus; species Sebastiscus tertius. The sequence goes on from CAKAOH010024928.1 coordinate 23,870, forward strand.
GAGAGTGCATGTTTAAAGGCAGAGAGTGCATGTTTAAAAGGTAGAGAGTGCATGTTTAAAGGTAGATAGTGCATGTTTGAAGGTAGAGAGTGCATGTTTAAATGTAAATAGTGCATGTTTAAAGGTAGAGTGCATGTTTAAAGGTAGATAGAGCATATTTAAAGGTAGAGAGTGCATGTTTAAAGGTAGATAGTGCATGTTTAAAGGCAGAGAGTGCATGTTTAAAGGTAGATAGTGCATGTTTAAAGGTAGAGAGTGCATGTTTAAATGTAAATAGTGCATGTTTAAAGGTGCATGTTTAAAGGCAAATAGTGCATGTTTAAAGGCAGATAGTGCATGTTTAAATGTAAATAGTGCATGTTTAAAGGTAGAGAGTGCATGTTTAAAGGTAGAGAGTGCATGTTTAAAGGTAGAGAGTGCATGTTTAAAGGCAGATCGTGCATGTTTAAATGTAAATAGTGCATGTTTAGAGGTAGATCGTGCATGTTTAGAGGTAGATAGTGTGTGTTTAAAGGCAGAGAGTGCGTGTTTAAAGGCAGATAGTGCATGTTTAGAGGTAGATAGTGTGTGTTTAAAGGCAGAGAGTGCGTGTTTAAAGGCAGATAGTGCATGTTTAGAGGTAGATAGTGCATGTTTAAAGGCAGATAGTGCATGTTTAGAGGTAGATAGTGCATGTTTAAAGGTAGATAGTGCATGTTTAAAGGCAGATCATGCATGTTTAAAGGCAGATCGTGCATGTTTAAAGGCAGATCGTGCATGTTTAAAGGCAGATCGTGCATGTTTAGAGGCAGATCGTGCATGTTTAAAGGTAAAGAATGCATGTTTAAAGG
>CAKAOH010024930.1:0-22228 GCA_916701665.1 Sebastiscus tertius
TAATTTCACCATTAAGGCCATTCAGTAAGATACTCCACTCCACTCTGCACCGCACACACACACACACACACACACACACCACCATGCCATCTGGCCACATACCTGCTGTAACCTACTGAACTGCTGTCTCCCCACCTGTCTGTCTCACCGACTGCCTGTCTGTCTCTCAGGATAGAATCTGATTTCCTCTCCATATGCCATGTTGTCAGTGAGTGTGTGTGTGTGTGTGTGTGTGTGTGTGTGTGTGTGTGTGTGTGTGTGTGTGTGTGTGTGTGTGACATGGTCAGTCTCACAGTCAGTGGGTCAATGAGATCAAACCTGCAGCGCTTCTTAAAGGTGTAACCAATGTTAATTTTGACCAGCACATAATAAATACAGTTAGCATAAGTATAGTTTGATTTACAAACAACAAAGAAAAAACATTAATTTCTGTTTGTTGACTGTTCTAGTTTGAACGAGCTTCACTATTGGTTCATCCTATAGAGTGACTTCATGGAGTCTGCAACGTTCATAACGGACAACAACATTCATAACGGACGTTGACGGACAGCTCTGTAACATCAATAATGCTTCAATTCAACTACGTATTAAATTTCACTTTGCTAGGCGTAATAGACACAGTATATATTTTAAATTAATTTAGTCTTTGATTCTCACAAACCGTCGTTTTGGTCACATAAGGTTGGCATGGGTTACCGTGGTTACGCGTCTCCAACCGGCAAGGAGGCTCTCAGGAAGTGACTACGTGAATTACTGCTCAGTGCGTCCGAAAAGATACATACTACTGTTTATTCACACACAAGTATGTGGAACACATATTGAGTATGTAGTGCATAGTATGTGATTTCGGACAAAGCCATAGTCTGGCACATAACCAATTGTAAAATGGTGAATTGTCATTTTACAAATGAGACATATTATGACACGTTAATCAGTGAGCTTTAGAGGTGTTGGTAAAGTGGATTTTGTTACCTTTGGACAGAGCCAGGCTAGCTGTTTGCCGGTTTCCAGTCTTTATGTTAAGCTAACCGTAGAGACATGAGAGACACACTGAGGTGTGCTGTCAGTAACAGACAGTTCAGGTATGTTCACCTTGTCGTGAACACATCTGAACTCACCTGTAGTCGCCTGGTGTCCGTGGGAACAGCTTCCTGCCTGGGAACTTTAACTGTTTTCTATTGTTCAGGAAGTCTTATATGTGCCACTGAATACTCCCATCTGTCTCACACACACATACACCCAAAACTACCAGTGTAAATTAGTGTTAATGAACCACCATCTCACAACAACCTATCATTTATTCAAACCCAGCAGTCTGCCCTGCTGTAGATGGAGCGCTGAAGGGGTGGGGCTACAGTGATCAGAGTAAACCTGTGATTTAGAGTGAAACTGATCCTGCTGTTAGACATCTGTCTGTCTGCCAGTCACACCGTCTGTCTGTATGTTTGTTTGTTCTCACAGTCTGAGTGGCCATCAGCCAATCACAGCAAAGCTCAGCAAGAACACAAGCTACTGATTGGCTTCCTGCGAGTTGCTTGAAGTCAATTAAATTAGAACAACTATGGGGACTTGATTATAGACCTAGAACAGGTAGAACCCACAAAGGATGATGTCGTGGTAGATTTAGAAAAGGTAGAAGCAACCCAGTACAATGCAGCTATAGATCTAGAAGAGTTAGAACCCTCTAAGGCCAATGTGACTGTAGATCTAGAACACGTAGAACCCAGCCAGGACAATGTGTCTGTAGATCTTGGAGTCCACCCAGGACAATACATACATAGATCCACAACAGGTGGAACCGATCCAGGATGTGACTCTAGATTTATAACAGGTAGAACCCACCCAGTACAACATGATAATAGAGCTAGAATAGGTAGATGCCACCCAGGACAACACAACTATTGATCCAGAAAAGACAGAATCCACCTAGGAAGACAAGTAGAGCCACCAGGCAAAGTCCACCCAGGATGACAAAAGTATAAACATACAACAGGTAGAACCTACCCAGGACGCCGTGACTATAGATGTAGAATAGGTAAACCCAACTATACCCAACAGGTAAATGTAACTATAGACACAAAACAAGTAGAACAAACCATAGCCAATGTGACTATAGATGGCATAGGATGTTGTACCTACAGATGTAGAACCTACCCAGGACGATGTGCAGGGCTGCAGTGACTGGATCTCTGACTCCATGAACAGAACAGGAAATCACATCTGTAGAACCTTTAAAGATGAAGAGACAGTTGATCAAACACCCTGTTAGTTTCTGCATAATGTGGATGTATGCGTTACTACACAGTGTTGGTCTACAGTGTGTGGATCTATGAAAGTGTATCCTCTTTCTTCTCACCAGCAGGAATGATTCCAAGTGGCAGCGTTGGTTTCACTGGTTTCTCTGGAGAATCAGCATCCAGCTGAGCTCTGAGGACCAGAGCGTGACACAGCTCCGCCACCGAGCCGTCCCCACCAATACACACCACCCTGACAGACGGGTGGACAGACAGGTAGAGTCAAATAGGCATTATGTGGGTCTTTGTAGAGCTGTCTCACTCACCCTGGTCAAAATAAAACGATCCTCTAGAGTTTTATTGTGAAGTTGAAGACATTTTCACTGATCTTAACTTCTGATGGCATACAGGAAATCCATTGACAGTGAACACTCATATAAAAGTGTTTTATTTTTGGCGTCTTGAACGCATGTCCTCAAGTTCATGGCCATCCAGCAGGGGGCATGGCTTCTCCACAGGACTATGGCTGAAAATGTCCTTACTGACAATAGCACTCAATAGGGCTGGGTACCAAGCCTCAATACATTTTTTGGTACCCACCGAGATGTGTCTGTAGCACCAAGTATCTAAAGCTGTCAAGTACGTAACGCTGGCACTGAATGTCACATTTGTGGTCTTGTTTACTTACACATCCTAATCTAAACAAAAATGGTGCCCATTTTAGACTGTATTTTATTTAGACAAAAAGACAACATTTAACATTTAAAAACCTGGGCTTCTTTTGTTGATCAAAAGTTAATTTAGAAAAAGTAAGGTATCAATAAAGTATTGTTTTGGCATTGGTACTAAATCTCAGGTCGGGAAAAATTGTATAAATGATACCCAGCTGTAACAGTAAATGACTTCAACTTCCCAATTAAAGTCTAGTGCATTGTTTTACTTTGGGAAAAACTGAAACATAGATAGGACGATGAAACTCATTCAAATTAAATAATCAATAGAAAGCCCAATGCTGTAGTTTCAGGTCTTCAACCAGAAGTAAAAAAAAAAATGCATTAGCAGTGAAAAAAAACTACACTGAAACACGATGAAACAAACTGAAAAGTTTACAGTTCTGGTCAACGATCAGTTAAATTTTGAAAGGCATCAATAACTGTTAGGACTATAGCTACCATTGATATCATGTCTTCTGATATTTCTGGGAATTTGGGGAGTTTACAATTTACAATTATATACTTGAACAGTTGAATGCACAAATAAAATATTAAATACTCACAAAAATGTACAGAATTTAGTTGGTGGCTAGTCAAACGTTTCATTGTTGCATGTACTGTAAGGTATTAAGAGCTCAGATTTTGTGCAGGTGAGGATGTTTTTGTACTATTATTATTATTATTAGTGATAATAGTAGGGGTAGTAGTACAAGACAATGATATGAATCACAACTTGATCGTTTTACAGATCTATCCATGTTTTCAGGAGCTCATTAAAAAGCGAGAAGGCTCATCTTCAGAGTTCGTGTTTCCAGTAAATGTGAAGTAAACAGACTCCGCCCCCCCGCCCCCGCCGCCGGTGTATGGGGGTACCGGGAGCTCTGGTCGCCACGGTGACAGCCAGCCTAATTGGCAAATGTAGGTTTCAACCAAATCCTCACCAGAGCAGCCTCACACACACACACACACACACACACACACACACACACACCATACACGCACGCAGGCACACACACACACACACACACACACACACACAGCAGCTAGCTTAGCAACGCTGAGCTAATCTTCTCTAAGCACATTAAGCTTTATGAGGGCTGAGCACAAAAGCTGCTTACACACACACACACACACACACATATGAACACACACACACACACAAACATATACACACACACACATACATGAACACACACACACACACACACACACAGACCATCACAGATATTGATGATGAGAGTTTGATCAGTAGTTTTGTACTTGTAGTTATTGTTGTTGTGTTATTTGTCTCAGTTGCATTAAATATTCTTGGTAGTGAGTTTAGCTCAATTAGCTGTTGGTGTTTGACCTCACCTGTCTGCCTGTGTGTGTGTGTGTGTATGTGTTTGTGTGTTTGTGTGTTTGTGTGTGTAATCAGTCTGGGTCAGTGAGTTTTAGTGTCAGCTTCTGACTGTAGACGGATGTTTAATTATCTGGTTCAGTTCAGATTGTTAAGGAAGGATGATGTCACAGTTCGAGCCTAACATGCTACTTTCCGCTTTGATGGAAACCTGACTTTATTTTACAATGTAAAAACATTTTTTGTACCAATAAGGCTGAGTCCTTACCACAGTGGTGCGGGGTTTGAATCCGACTCACGGCCCTTTGCTGCATGTCGTCCCCTCTCTCTCTCTCTCCTTCATAACTATCTCTGTCACTATCAAATAAAGGCTACAGCCAATTGAAAATATTTAAACCCCCCCCCCAAAAAAACATTTTATCTAAATTAAAGATACAGCAATCCCAGACAAAGTCATTATCTGAGATAGCAATACATTTTCTAAACACATTGGTTAGTCTTCCTAAAAGTCTTGCATTGTTAAAGTGTAACAAATTGTTTGACAATACAAACAATAAAGCATAAATCTCTGTCTTGTTTGTTCACATATGTAAACCAAACAGGGTTATGTAAGAATGAAATGTATTAGGACTAACTAGCTCTACACTGAAATACAAGAGGAGCATTTCTTTTTTTTATGTCTTCTACATGGATCATCAGCTGGTAAGGATCCTGACTTTCAGCCTTGTTAGCTTTAGTCTTTTTAACAGATCTTAAAACCATGAAGCTAACTTTAATTAGCTAGCTAGCTACAGCCGATCAAATCTGCCACCGACAGATGTCACTTCAGCAAAATTGAAGGTCGCGGGCTAGAAATTAGGATCTGCTTTGGTGTACCTCCATCTGAAATCAAAGACGCGTTGCTTCAAAAATGAATACGCATTTGAAGAACGCAAAGCTTGACACACATAGCAACAGTAACTAAGGACGGGGCTTAGAGAATGGTCAATGGGACAATGTATGCCAAAATCTGCCCCTTTCCCGGGGAAAATACCTTCTCCAAATCTCATTCATGCTATTGCCACTGCAAATAATAAACTCCCACCTTGAAATGCTGTTATTATGTTAATATAAGTGGATCAACTTTGAAACTGCGTATGTTTCTTCCTATGACGATACTTTTTGCGCTAAAAAAATTGCTTAAAAAAAAAAAGATAAGATAACACTGTGGCTAAATATCAGGTGTATTGAGTGCAGAAGATTAAGTCTACCACTAAAGACTACTCAACATCACTATTCAACTTGCATGAAAGAATAACATCAGAATATTAGAATAAACACAATTTTATGCGTACTTTTACGCATCAAATTTAATTAATAGCAGGAAATCAGTGACATATTCGCAGCCGAGTAATCAATTTGAAATAACAGGAGAAAGACAAGAGGTGAGAGACAACTAACCCATCATATTCATCCAGCTTGCATTCCTTCATCACTGAGAGAGCATGACCCTTCCTCTCTGTCACTGGAGAGAGAGAGAGACAGATAGAGAGAGAGACAGGAGGGGAGAGACAAATAGACAGACAGATAGAGAGAGAGAGAGACAGGAGGAGAGAGGGGGAAACAGATGGAGACATTGAGAGGGACAGAGATGGAGTGTTCATGTATGTGTGTGGTCACATGTACACAAGTGTGTGTTCGATGGCTGCCAAAAAAAAAAGTGGGACAACGGATATCACACCATCTGCTGAGAGGAGGAGAGGAGAAGATATGAGGAGGAGGAGGAGGAGAGGAGAGGAGAGGGGAGGAAACCAGGAGATATGAGGGGAGAAGACATGAGGAGGAGGAAAGAAGGAGAGGAGAGGAGACAAAGAGAAAAGAGGAGATAAAGAGAGGAAACGAGGAGAGGAGATGAGAAGAGGAAACATGGAGAAGAGAGGAGAGGGAAAGAAAACAGGAGGAGAGGAAAAAAAAGAGGAGAGGTGAGGAAACAAGAGAGGAGAGGATACAAGTAGAAAAGAGGAGATAAGGAGAGGAAAGAAGAGAGGAGAAGTGAGGAAAGAAGAGGAAACGAGGAGAGGAGAGGGGAAAAGAAAAGACGAGACAAGGAGAGGAGACGAGGAGAGGAGACGAGGAGATGAGCGAAGAGGAGCAGAGACAAGGAGAAAAGAGGAGATAAAGAGAGGAAACAAGGAGAGGAAACAAGGAGAGGAAAGAAGAGAGGAGAGGAGACGAGAGGAGACAAGGGGACAAGGAGAGGAGCAGGTTGTCTCCCTGTCACAACAGATGGGCTAAGCTCCACCCCATGTATCAGGTTACCTAGCGACCAGAGACTGCCATTAACTCTGACCTTTGGACCTCCTCCACACACCCCACACACACACACTTTCACATCATCTTCTCTAATATCAATAAAGAAGGAGGGACCGTTTGAGCTGCTAAAACTATCAAAATCATTGCAAAAGTTCTGCTGCACTATACACATTATTTCATTACAATACACATGAGGTGTGTCCAAAAGTCAGTCTGAGTTATAATAATAATAATCACTATTATTTGTCGTAAAGATGATTAGTAAACAAGTGGGTGGCCTGACCGGTGATGTCAGTGCGGACGTCAGCCATCTTGAAGAGCGGAGCCACATGTTCTCTGTAGATGTGAACGGCCTCCTTCTTGTGGCTGCTGGGGTTGATGAACACCTTTAGATACCTGGGACGACGGCTGGACACTGCGCACAAAACAAACACACACACACACACACACACACACAGGCACACAATGAACATACTGAGCGAAACAGGTTTTAACATGTTCTACAGTGAAATTGGCCTGTTTCTAGTTATGCCAGCGGCCCGTCCATCACTGAGGTCAAGACTGAAATATCTCAACATCCATTTCATGGTTTGCTATGAAAATTTGCACATACATTCATGTTCCCCAGAGGATGAATCCCAGATACTTTGGTGATCCCCTGATTTCCTTCTAGTGCTCCCATTACTTTTCACTTTTCACTTATCCAGTGGTATACCTCAACATCTACTAGATAGATTGTACAGATCGACTTGTAGTCGAATGGTTAGGGTAAGGACATAGGACGGGGTTAGTGTTAGGTTAAGATGGTTAGGTTTAGCCATTAAAATCAAATAGTTTTTAAGACAAGTATTTTTTTAAAGTGCCTGCCCTTTTCCAAGTAGTGTCCAATAACGGCTTCTCAGATGGTTCTGTGTAACAAACCATCTGGTGCGTCAGGTTAGTACAAAGTAGGAAAGAGTGCAAATATAAAAAATATCAATGAAAGTTCCACAAATTCCAAAACATACATAATGCCCCCAAAAATATAAACAAGGTTAACAGTAAGGGGCTGCAATGAATAATTGTCTTTTATTATCATCAATTAAACTGTATCTTTTTTGTGATTAATCATTTAATTGTTTAGTCAATAAATTGTTAAAAAGTAGGGAAAATGCCCATCTCAATTTGCCAGAATTTCTTTGGTTTCAGCTTCTCAAATGTGAGGATTTGCTGCTTTACTTTATTTTATATCATTGCAAACGTAATATCTTTAGGTTTTGGACTGTTGTTTGGTCCCTTTTGTCATATGAATCCAATGACCCAACTAGTAAAAGTCTGGATGATGAATTGTAGATTGTACTTGAAAGAGTAGACAACTGTATAGTGTTCTAACATGGAGGAGGCCTTGTTTGATACAAAATATTCAGCATATTGTTTCCATCACCAACACTGGTAGAGAGTGAGAGTGTGTGTGTGTGTGTGTGTGTGTGTGTATGTGTGGTTAAATGGTATCGACTCCAAACTACAGTCACAAACACACACCCCTGACCCCCTGTACAGCTCATCATTAGGCAGATTTAGAGACCGCATTATAAATCCCCATAGACCAGTATAGATCAATACACACACACACACACCAGCTCCATTATCCAGATCATTACTATAATCTGCTCCCAGAAGGCCGTGACCTCGCCCTGTTAATGACCCCACACACATACACACATAGTGCACCTCCTGCCATCACTCATACCCCACAGCTCTGACCAGGTTCTGAGGAGTTCCTGTGAGGAGTTACCCAACACCTCCACCACTCTTCTCTACTGGACCCCCACTGTTACCAGAGGCTACACTCCTTTGGTGCCCCCCAAAAGATTTAGACCCAACCCCACCCTAACCAACATGATTCCACTACAGATTTTATAGTCTAAAACTTTGATTTCTACAAGTCTCCCATCCTTGAGAATGGTGAAAGATACTTGCAGCTGCCTTGTGCTCAAGGACCCGGGATGATACTAGGAGCCTTGGTGACAATAGCACTTGGGACCCTGTCTAACTACCCAACTAGGACGGGGTCCCAAGGCAACACTAAGAGTCAGGGTGGCACTAGGACCCAATTAGCCCTTCATGATCAAACAGTTCCAGGAAATATGGAAGCAGAGGCCCTAAACTCAGGAACTAAAAGTCCCTTTTGTACATTAATGTTTGCATTTCCATCACATCTGAAGAACCATAAAGATTAGGCAAATAAGGCCGATGACTCATGTGTTGTCATGCGTTGTTCGTCGTATCTAATGTTGCATGACCCTGCCCAGAATTCAGACTCCTCTGCGTCATAACTCAAATGTCAAAAGTGAACACACAGACATGATACACACATTTTTAGATTAAGTGTTACTTCCCGAGTATATAATTATCTTTGATGTCCATCACAAATAATCGTCCGTAAATCCTTTTAGAATATCATGGAAAGAAGATGCTTCTTATATTTTCAGAACTTGCCTGAGAATCATCATGTTTTAAAGTTTTCTTCAGTTTGCCAAAACGTTTAATGAATATAGACAAATAAAATATGGTTCAAGTTGTAGGCCACAGCTAATTAACTGACTCTATAGCAACATTATACTTCCTTTTTACAGGAAGTATAATGTTTACCTTTTATAGAAGCAAATTAATGCCCATGGTGTTAATAATAAAATTATTTAAAATATGTCAGAATCACTGTTATGTCAATAAAGAAAAATAATGATCCTGAACGCCTAAACTGGGCCTCTCTGTCTCGCTAAGTGATTGTTGCATGATTGATGTACTTTCTCTCTCTCTCACACACACACACACACACACACACACACACACAAAGTCTCATAGGAGATGAGGTCATTGAGTTTGTTGATATGTTTCTAAGAAGAAAGGCAGACAGACAGGTACATGTAGAGAGATCAAGTATCCATCAGATCATCTCCCATCCTCGGCCAGCGGCAGGTTGCTATGGCGCTGCTAAAACGTTACCATGGTAAACAATCCCAGTGTTGTCAAGAGTGTTCAGTGTTGAGTTTCTGACAGAGGACTGAAGCTGCTGGATTTTGTTGAGAAAAGCAGATTATATTTTGGTGCAGACTCCAGCTGAGGTCAGTAGACAGAAGTAATCAATTAAAGGCTTTAGTTTAAATATCCAGTTTACTCAGAAGGATACAGTCAACAGATGTTTTATAGACAGGAGACTTAAAGGGAAATTCTAGTATTTGTATTTGTATTTGAAACAATTATTCAATTAATCAATTAGTTGAACGGCAGAAAATTAATCGGCAACAATTACGATAATCAATTAATCATTAAACAAAAATCATTAACATATCTCTGGTTCCAACTTCTCCACTGTGAAACTGTGATGGCCATTTTTCACTATTTTCTGACATTTTATAGACTTAAAAAACAAATCAATGATGAAAAGAATTGTTAGTTGTACCTCTAAGTATTTGTCACCCGGCATCTGATTCTCAGTTATGGTATCATTTTATTCACCATCTCTGTTGTACAGATTTGGGAAAAAATCAGATTCTGGCACAAATTATCTTAATCGGGTGCAGCTTTCCAAAAAGACTTAAATCAAACGTTTGTCTTTAAGTCCAACCACAAGTAACCACAGAAAGTATTCTTCTAGAAATCCTTGTAGCTGTTGTGACGTACTGCACAGTACAGCAGATCCGCAGTTAGGTCAACTTGCCTGATTTACCAGATTGCATTTATGCACAGATGCTGGTTTGTTTACATACTGTAACTGTGAAAGCGGTGGGTCACTCACTCATGTAGCTTGTTTGCATGCTGCAGAAGTAATAGAGAGGTAGCAGCAAATGAAACAACTTGATTTGCAAATTTCCAAATTGAAACAAGACTTTCTGTCCGGACCAAAGTGATAGACCGACTGACCGACATTGCCACACAGCTAGCTTAAAAGAGAAAATTCTACAGCTCTACTTTACTTTTAACCTTCCCTTCTCATGTAGAGTACAATCACCCTCCTCTGACACACAGATGAACTGACACTGACTGACGGATGGGTGACGAGTCCTAAGCAACCTTTGCGTTGCCAGGTTGCAATAAAATCAGTGTGCAAAATAAAGGTGGTGTCAAAAGGTTTGACTCCCTGTATATTAATTGGGTGGGTGGGGGCCTGCATGTGCATGTGTGCTGTTGTACAATAAAGCTTGTTTCCTGATAAAACTAATAAAGCCTTCAACTGGAATATGAAAGAGAGAGACAGAGATGTGGACAGGTTTCTCTCCTCACGTCACTATGGAGACAGTCGCTGACTCCACGGACCCACCAGTTAATATGTAACACACGGCAGCACACACACACAAGGCAATAAAGCATTTATAGAGTATATAGTCCTCATCAGACTGAACCATCTATTCATGTTAAAAGAGACAAACTAGCATAACACACAGTTCAGTGCTCGCTGTTTGATACACCAGGTTGTGTTTGTCGCATGTCAGGAGTGTCTTCGGTAGTAAAACCCTCTATAAAACTTCATGTTTATTACTGCAGTCTTTGTTCTTCCTCGGGGATTTGGTGTGTTTGTTGCATCTGGATTTTGATGTTTGAGCTTTTGAGAATAATGTAGTATTGAAATAGTAAAGTCAAAAGCTGAAATGATTAGTCAATCGGTAGCTATTTTAATAATCAAATAATCGTTTTTTCAAGAAAATTAAAATTAATTTTCTAGTTCAAGCTTCACCATTGTGAGGATTTGCTGCTTTTCTCAATTTATATAATTGTGAGTATCTTTGGGTTTTGGACTGTTGTTCAGACAAAACAAGACATATGAGGCCTATGGAGCAGGCACAGTAGCGTCCGCTGGGTCACATGGCTCGGTCAGGGGGTCACAGCTGTCATCTTGGCTTGCTAACTCCGCCTCCCAGGCCTCGCTCCAGCCTCAGTCTGGGTCTCATTTACATGAACGGAGGAAGGGAAATAACTCTGGATTCGGCTATTAGTGCATTTTACAACTTTTAGGGCTTAACGATTTAAATAAGGGCTGTTCAAATGTTATTGATACTGGGAAGTTGGTTCACCTTAAAAAAAAAATATCCGCTGAGTTACAGATGTCTCTTCCCCAATGTAAGTCTTTGGGAAAAAGTCTTTCTGGGCCGAATGGCATCACGTGATGGACATGGAAGTTGTAGTACCACCGTTTGGCCACTATGGAAATTGACATCAAGACCGGTGCTCTTCCTGGGGGCTTGGTTCAGATAGCTGGTTTAATTTTGGATCTGGTTCTCGGATAAAATAGCTGGATTCATTAAGGATTTTTTCATTCCTTTTATCTCTCCTTAATGTCTTTTATAATTCTTTTATTACACGTAGCCTATACTTCTTATTTTTAGCCGACTGTGCCTGTTGCTTGTCAAGTTGCATTGTGGGTAATGTAGGCATCAGGTTTTGACAAGGAAGAAGAATGTGTGGAATAAAAAAGACGATATCTCTAGTTCTGCTGCATCTATTTTGGCCCTTTTTTTTTTTTACACTGTCCATCGTGAGCCCGACAGTGTTATAGTAGTGCAATGCTAAATCCGTACAGTACTCTTTTTATCATCATGTCAATACACGTATCATAGTTGTGAATCAGGACCTTCGGTATTTGGAGTAAGTACCTTGTGTTACAGTGGGCTGCAACTGTTAATTGAATGTGTCAGATACATTTAATGAACATTTCATATATTATGCTGCTCATCTCTTTCAACAAAAACTGCATTTCTGCCTTCTCGACCAAGAAAAAAAGTGATTCGACATCTTTGAGTTGGAGCTATTTTAGCCTTTAGTTGAAAATGCTGAAAGGAAAACCTAATAAGATTTTATAAGGGATACAAAAGGATTTGGATTTGATAAAATGCTAGTGAACCACATCCCTACTGGTCACACAATGTGTTGATGGCGTCATTTTGACCTTAAGACACCTTACAGTAACACCAGACTGACCACCGCCACCTCCCGCCGATTTCACTTTGTCACTGTGAACCCAAACTAACAGCTCTGTAAGCGAGCAGGAAACTGACATTGGATTGACAAGACAATTGATCTGGGAGGAGTTGCGACGGCCGCTGGTGGCCTGGGCGAGCTCAGTCTGGCCGTCCCGTGAGCTCCGCCGCCGCCACCGGCCTGTCAGTCTGTTGTGCTGTTAAACAACTGCAGTCAATCCATCCCACCGTCTGACTGCGTGTATGGAGACGGACTCTATACAGCATCACTGCTCGCCTTTTGTCACTCTGACTGCCATTCACTCTCTGCACAGCGTTCTGCAGCTGCTTCACACAGCAAATAACACTCTGGAAACAGAGTGTCTGCTCTCTGCTCGCCATTGTGCAGCTGAATGTTCGGACCTGAAGGTTAAGAAGTGGCGGTAGCGTCGGCAGCGGCAGGACTGCCCGCTCCGCGACGCCACGATTCACACAACAATACGCTTTTCACACTGACCTCTGGCTGGAAAATAGGCTTAATGTCCGCACAGCAGCAAAGCAACCGACTGTTTACCTTCCACACACACACACACACACTCCTCCGCCGCGGTGCGTAAAGTCACAAAAGCCGTCACAGTTTGATGTGCAGTGTGACCACGCGAGCTGACACACGACCTTTGAGCCATTCATGTGTGTGTGAGTGTGTAAGCGTGAGGCCAAAGACAAACACTTAAAGAAGTTGTGACTTTGCTGCAGGGCCTCATGGGTAATCTGGTTTGACGGACAGGCAGAAGGACAGACAGACAGGTGACCAGCGATAACGTGTCAGACCGATGCCATGGTGACAGGACGACGGTAGCGTGTGTGTGTGACCTTTGACCTCCTCATTTATGGATGGCTTGTAACGTCTCTGTTGCAGTCGACATAGAAAAAAACTGAAATATAAAGCGTGTTTTGTGTGAGTTAAATCCATACACACAGCACTCTAACATTTCTATTGTGTGTTAAGTGTCAGCCAGGCACCGCCCACTACAGTGCACCTGGGAAACCAGCGTCTGGGAACTCCAGTAGCAGCAGCATCGAGATCTTTGTCAAACTGGTCTTGTCAGGAGGTGGTTGAGGTACAAAATCTACACAAAGATTTGATGGCAGACAACACTGAGGGAGATTCTGATAATGCTTCCTCTAGGTTAGCTTACTTTCAGTAGAGAGAAAATCAAATTTCAGTTTCAGTAAATTACATATTATCACCTTATATAGTTGTTGGTGGCGAACGTGTTAGTTTTAGCATTAAATTTAATTCATATTTATATCCACCTGATGAATTAAATTAATATTCACTATGAGGGACGTTGTCGACCGTCATCTACTGTAGGTAACACTGACTATGGATAAATACCTCATACAGGCCCACTTCTATCTCTTTAAGGCATTGTTAACATACAATAATTGACTAGTTCAGCTTTACTATCAGTTTGACAAGATCTTGATAAAAATCTCACGCCTGTAGTTTTCCCAGTTTGATGTAGAAAACCTGGATTTAAAGTTCTGACCTCAAAACCATCCAACACATTTAGTACGAACTAGAACACCAACCATGGGCCAGATCTTATCACCCGACATCAGTGTCGGATCTCATTAATGTTCTTGTGGCTGAATGGAAGCAAATCCCTGCAGGTGGAAAGTCTGAAACCAGAAGAGTGGAGCTTGATATAGCAGCGGATCAATGCCCGTGTTTTAGGAATGACATGTTCAACTATCACACACAGATGTAATGTTTGAATATCCACATACTTTTGGCCTTGTATTGTACAATAGCTATGGTTTCAAGTCTCTGCAGGGTGGTTTTCATCGTGAGCTAAAGTGAATTGGACACACGCGTGTTCGTGTAGACAGTAGTTTAGCTAATCTGTATTGCAGACAACATGATTCAATTGCTGACAGCACGTTACTGAGTACTGCTGAATGTGTGTGTGTGTGTATGTGTGTGTGTGTAATCTGTGCCTCTTTGTTCCGGTGGATTAGCAGATTAGCTCTACTGTCTGATGTAACTGTGACTCACCTCATTAAACTGAGTGAAGAACAGGCTGATAGAAAACAATGAAATTATAATCTGAGCAGCTAGCACTACAACTAATGTATGTATACCTCGTTTATACAGTTTTAAAGTTTGTTTTTCCTCCCATGCCAATAGAAGCCATCTGTAGAGATACAGTCAAAGTTAGCTAAATGCAAACCAGAGCCGTTGGATGTTAATCGCTTGCACTAAACTCCAAGTCCAAGGCAACAACTGTTGTAAAAAGATATCTTATCTGAGCTCATACAGTAATATTGAAAAAGACAGATGTGATACTGACCCTGGAGCTGAGCTACACAATACAATGTCAACTGTATTAAATTTAAACACGGCTAGCAGTCTCCAGTCATCTGATCGGGATATGATTGACCACCAAATTGCATGGCAATCCATCCAATATTGGTCTAGACATTTAACTAAAAACCCAAAATGTGAACCTCATGGTGGCGCTAGAGGAGAAGTTAGAAGAATTCATTGTCTAGGAATCAAGAAAGACGCAATCCATCCAGTCCAGCAGTTGTTTCAGTCTCTTTGTCTGTCTACAATGAATATTTTTGTTGCCCTTATTCCAAAAAAGACAATAATTCTACTAAACTGTTTACATGGTTAATGAAAATGAATATTCCACTAATATCATAGTTTACATGCAGCCCTTCTCCAACTAATGTAACCAATGGCAGACACAGCCTCCCTCTTTCATTCCTTCACCCTCTTAAAAAGGTCAGCATTGCGATATTTGTGCACATCCAAAACCCTGTTGATATCCAAGACTTTCATAATGTTTAAAAGTAGGTGTGTTTCTCCTTCCAACCAAAAATGTGGGCTTTCTTTTGGGAATGCATCTCTGCAAACTGTAGGCTACTTAGTTTGTGTACAACGCACAGAGCTGGCTGTAAACAGGCAAGGGGCCTTGTGTTGTAAACCTCTGTAAAAACCCCAATTGAGACTCATATTCCGAATGCACAAATAACCAAAGAATGCTCCTAAAATTTGAATAATATAGGCATATCCTATATGTCGGAAAATGCTCCATTAGGAATAAGGCCTAATTCTGAATATATCAAATGGAATATGCTGTTTAGATGACTCGTATCAAATTCACAATATTGTCATATTTGGAATAATAGTGAAATATAAGTGTGCATGTAAACAGTCAATCACAGTTAGTACTAATAATAACAGTATTACTCAGCAGTGTGTGTAATCATCTTACAGTATGACGCTCATTGAAGTACTGAGTCATGTTTCCAGTGTAACTCAGCTCTTATGTAACATGGACAAGCTGTCAATCTTACCATCAGCCTGGATTTGTTTTTCATAATGAATCCATCAGATTGACAGAGACTCCATGTGGGCATCCAAACTGTTCTGTTAAACTGATGTAGGACACCCTGGGCTGAAAAGTTTTCACTGTTCTCACCAGTTGAAAATGGACAAGCTCAAAAATAAGTAAAACTCACAATTTTGTTTTGTTTTTTTGTGCTTGCTCTTCATACAACACGACCATCTAGAATATCTGTGTGTTACCTGTGAGCATCTCCTTCAGGGTGTTGTACCAGGTGTGTGTGTGTTCTGCGGAGGCGTTGTTGAGGTGTAGCGTCTCCTCCTTCAGCCTACTCCCGCTCCTCTTGCAGCAGAACAGAGCCACGCCGAGCACGGGTCCCCCTGACTGCTGACCCGCCGCTCGCCGGCGCTTCACCTTTATCGCAAACACGTCCTGCAGCAGCATCACACCTGGCTGCAGCACGCACGCCTCACCTGCACAGAGAGATGTAGAATTAACACACAGCACCTGAACACAACACACACCTGACTTTACTAATAATATTTATAATATTTTAAGATAACTACTCACTGTAAGTGAAAGTGGGACTTGTTTAAAAAAATATATGTGATGTCTTTGAACATCCTTATTATTAGTAATAATAAAAAAGAAACTATTATTAGTTTTGTGTGAATAACATTATCTGTTTACTCAGGCTGCAAAGAGGAGGTGTCCACATTATTTTGTCCACTCCCTTTGTCAGTCAGTAATATTGCTGCTGGTTCATCTGTGTTCACATTACATAATATCATTAACTGTATTAATCACTAATCCATTGATCAGCAGAACACACAGTACAGTAGCACCTCTCAATCAATCAGTGTAATCAGAGAGAAATACTGAAATCTGATTGGTCCATGTCCGATTAATCATCCAATCCTCCAAGGATAATGTCAGCAGAGCTCAGACAGTACACTCAGAATTACATAACACACACACGCACACCATCCATGAAACAGTGTAGCAGAGTCTGCCTGTTTCCAGTTGGTCCCAGTGGTTGACAGCGGTACTACAACTAAAAGAATCCCCTGAAACCCAAAAAGCAACCACCCTTATAGAAGAGACATCTGTAAAACTGTTGACAGGACACTTCCAACTGTGCAAACATGGTCAGTTATTACTCTTTATTATGACACTTAAACCATGACAATTCAGTATTTGTAAAACCTTCCCAGAGAGAAGCGTGTAGGGCTGAAACAACTAATCGATTAGTCGATCAATATAAAATTATTCAACTATCACTATCAACTATTTGAACACAGCGCCATGTCTGGGACAGCCTCTGTTCCACTAGCTTCTGTAACGCAATGCAATCTCTCATCCAACATTTCTTTCTTTTGTCTTTCTGAAAAAATTAAACGTGTTCCATGTGTTACTTTCCATTAATCAAACACAAATCAGCTCCACTACAGCAGTTACCATTAGAATCGTAAACCTTTGTGATTTTAACAAAGTTAAACAAAGATTATTTTGTGAGTAAATTTATTAGCTGTAATCTCTGCTGTCTGAAAACTTCTAAACTGTTCAGTTTTCTCTGTATTGTGCAGCCATAACTATTGAATAAACAACGTTATTAGATTGTTTTTTAAAAAAACTGACTGTTCTCATCTAAACATATGAATTGAACCACATGACATACTGTTGCGAAAGGCTCTGTTTCGTGGCTGAATTCTTAGTTTAGCATTGTTGTAAAGGTCAATGGGATTGTGAATGAGGTTTTCTGACTTCTGGAACAAAACCCAGAAGTTCTGATTTCACTTCGGCTCTCTATAATTAAATTATCGTAAAGTCAATTATAAAGAAACATCCAAAATATGTGCTGGTTCCAGCTTCTGAAATATGAGAACTTTTATGGTTTACATCATTGTAAACTGAATAAATTTTATTTTTTGACAGTTAGTCAGACAAAATAAGACATATAAAAATGTGTTTAGGGAACTTATGATGGACACTTTTCACTACTTTCTGACATTTTATCAATTAAAAAAAATAATCATTAGATTACATGATAATAAAAATAATCATAAATTACTTGCAGCCCAATTTGTTTGTGTACTTGACATGAAAAATTGCTTTATTTTGAAGGTCAAACAAGCTTCAGACATGTGTCACAGCAGGTGGACAAACATCTGTACATGAAAAAACAAACTCCTTAATGAGATATTAATCCACGTTAATCAGAAGTATTCAAATCCATCCAGATTTTTTAATTATTATTTATCCATCCAGATTTAACCCTTTTATATTTTACAGCCCTGCTGTAGAGGGTATATACTGTAGTAGGGCTGTCACTTTTTATTCAAAATTACAACAAATTCAAATTAATTAAATGAAATACCCTACTCCAGTATAAAATACTGTATGTAAGTGTAACCTATTTTATATTTATTTGGTAATAGCTATTTACATATTAAGATTTATAGCTACACATCTTTTTGTGGATACTTCAAGTGCTGATCTGTCCAGCGTGCTTAATCTCAAGTCATGTCCTCTGATGGCTATTACCAATTTATTTTTCATATTTTTAACTTATCTGACCATTCAATGAACAGCAATGGATCAAGGCATTATTTTGTTATCATAATTTAATGTTTATTTAATCTATCTGATCTATTTAATCTATTGTTCAAACATATTCTTTATTTTTATTTTGCTGCAATTATGGGGCACAGCAGTAGTTTAAAAATGTCGTCATTAAGCATTTTGTGTTGTGTCATTTTTTAACGACTAACGATTGATTGTTAACACATCCAAAAATGTAAACTTTGCATCCCTACAATGAACATATAGTCAAAAAACACATCACATATCACCTTCAAATATCCAACATGTCATATATAAACAAGTCACTCGAAGACGATGAAAAATCCTTCAGTTCATCAATTCAGAGGAAATGAAATTACAAAAAGAGACGTTAAGCAGCTTCTCTGCCAACATATGAAAAACTGAGACAATAATAAGAAATAATATCAGCAGTAAAAAAAAAAAAAACCTCAAACAATCCAGCACCTTCAACAGTATAACATATACAGTAAACAGCTTTGAAGCACTCAGAGGGGACCGATCCATCAGGAACTATATGATGATAGCTGATTAACTCTCCCTCTCTGTGAAATACCCTCCTGCTGTTATCAAATACCAAAAATCCAAAACCACCCACCCCTCTTCTACCCACAGAGGCCAGCGTCCATATGTCAGGGTCACAGTGTGTGTGGCGATGGTCTGTCTGTTGTTGTTGCTTCAATCTCTGTTCATTGTGTTCATTTAATATTGTAAATAATAAAAGTAATTTAATATAAACACAGACTATTATCATTTTAAAAAGTTGATATAACGAACTGGTTAGCAAACAGTTGCTTACTGGCACATCCAGCAGACACAGAGCAACATTATCGCCCCTTTGCAGTTGCATTTGTGTCCATCTGACAAATGTAACATTCACTCTCTTTAAGCTCTGGTTTGGTCTACACCAACTCCTGAGAAAAATATCGGGCTTTATGTTCCACTTTCTTTACCAGCCAGACGCTAACTTTGTCAGTCTGCTGTCTGAGCAGGTAGTGTACAGTGTGTTTATCAGAGCATGTTTGATGAAAACAGCTGCCTGATGCTGGAAACGTAGTTGATGAAAGATGGTGAAAGAGATCCTAAACAATAAATGTGCCAGTAAATCGAAACCATGACCTAAATGAGGCTAAAAAAAAAGTTGTCATTGAGAATTTTTACTTTTTATTAGGGATCAAGTTTTTTTTGGGCCAAAATCCTGATCCAAGTGAGGTGTGGTGTGATGTCACAGAGAGGACCTTCTTCCCTCACAAAAGATCTTTGGCTGAGTACAGTCGCGCTTTAACCAGACAACAGACGAGTTTCATTTCAGCCTGCTATAGAGTTACTCACGAAATTAACGCTGGATACGTTATATGACCCATAGGGCGGTCAGTGCTTTCCAAAACTGTGAAGCTGCTACCTGAATGTTTTGTACACTGCTCTTTGCTAATGATAATTATGAGCAAATAATCATTTGAAACTGAAAACTGAATGATGAGATGAACATGAGGTGATGAGGTAATCGGAACACAGAAAGAAAGAATAGATTTTGATCTGCTTTATTTCAGCTAACACTGATCCATTAAAAAAAGCTCACCCCTGTCTCTAATTCCGATCCTTTGTTTTCTATCTCCGTACACACAAATGTACATTAGTTCATCTCAATAAAGAAAGTGGAAATAAAAAAAGAAGAGAGAGAGGGAGACAGATTTCCCATCCACCCAATAAAGATGACACTGATCTGAGTTGACAGAACCCACAGAGTTGCTGCTCACACAAACACACACACACATACACACACACACACACACACATACACACAGTGTATTGCCCATCACAGGTAGCGTGTTGGTTGGTTCCAGATGGAGATGAGTTTCCCATCATGCCCTCACCGACCCACTGTGCCAACACACACACACACACACACACACACACATGCACACACGCTCACACAAATAAATGCATATAAAATATATATTATATTGGTATTATCATAATTGTAAGGACTTTATACCAACTTCCATTCACTCTTTGAATGCTTCTCCTAATTCTAAAAACACAATTAAATCCTAAAAATAATTGGTTAAACATGAAGGGACGTCCCCTCAACCCATATACGCACACACACGCACATACGCACACATGCACACACACACACACACATACACAGTGGCAGTCCAGTCTCATGGTGACCAGGCCATGTGGCTCACTGTGGGGAGTTATGGATCATACAGTTTACACACACACACACACACACTGAGGCTGCGACATTGATCATGTACACTGCTCTACCACTCTGATATTGTAAATTCATTGTAAATTGATCAGTAATTGTTCCTCCACACTTCTTATTATACTAAAACCTGCAGAGATACTTCACTGCCTGTAGGAATTCTCAGATTTCAACCCAGAATAAAGAATAAGGAAAGCAGAGTGTCCCAATTCCAAACTATTCCTAACTAAATCTGGGTAGGTTTTTTTGAGTGTGTGGAACTGTGAAGTGGCAAAGTTTAGTAAACTACATCAAAAATATATTGAAAAAATATGTTTTTTAATGTTGTGTTGATGTACATGATCGTCCCTCATTGCATTGCACAAAGGAAACTGAGGTGCTTGCCACAGCTGGAAAAGAAACCTTCAAACAAATTACAGATAGTGTTGAAACAGCTCCAGGAAGATCTTGAAAAATATTTTTGTGTTTTAAAGTGTAATAGACGACGGCAAGTGTGGAGTTCCTGAGTTCCTCTTTAGACAATATCCTCAATGCTATATCACATAGAAATACAGGACTGTCCTGGATAATGTAACGATAATAGGTTTATGTTCTGACCACCAGTGTTAAAGATTTCAACTTTTGTTTCTGAGAAGTCATATTTAGTCAGTCATTTAGCCAGACAGACTCTAAATACTACAATACCCATGAGCCTCGGCCTTGACCCAGAATGCAAAAGTAAATTCATTTCAAACCACACCTAGTATTATTAGTTTTCTAAACACTGTAATCTTTACCTTCCACCCGACATTAGCAGCCCACATCACAGAACTTAAGCTCGGTAACTTGACGTGTCTTACAGAAATGCATCGTGGTCGTTTTTTATCAAAGAACAACATATTGTAACGCAGTTGTTCCTTTTTTATACTGATGATTCAAGCAGGACAGTCTCACGCCAATCTAAGTCTTGAAGTGCTCCAACTGTGAATCACCTAACATTGTCTATGGAGAATATTAATAGGAATTTTATTCCTGAACTGAGAGTGCCCAAAATGTATCCTTCCACTTGCATCTGCATGTACTGTATAGTTACAAAACAGTAAAATGCTTTGATTTCTTGGATACTAACTGCAAATTGGGCTGGTGTCATTTGAAATGCTTTCATACTACTGCAGGTACGATACCTGAGTCTGTCTATCTGTCCGTCTGTCTGTCTGTCTGTCTGTCTGCTCGGTATACAGGATGAATTCATGTGTACAAGTAAACAACAACAGCTGATCCATTTATATAGAAATAACTAATCAACACACACACACACACACACGCGCGCACACACACACAGACAGCATGCTGACAGGCAGAGTGTGTGTGTGTGTGTGTGTGCGTGTGTGTGTGTGAGTGAGTGAATGTGTGTGTGTTAATCTCCTCACACTGACAGACTCTAATAACCCCCCACGGGCCGAACCAACTGCTCTATACTACTGCCAAGACACACACACACACACTCTCTCTCTCTCACACACACACACACACACACACACACACACACACACACACACA
>CAKAOH010024931.1:0-16246 GCA_916701665.1 Sebastiscus tertius
TTACCATTACACTCTCCACTAGCAAACGTGACTTTAGTGTAAACAAACATGGCGGACGACGGGCAGGAAGAATTAGCAATGTTAGTTTTTGGACTACTTTGTAGTGAAAATTCACAAAGGAAAAATAAAAATAATAGATTAAGTCATGGAGACACGTTAAATAATCACTCGTGTTGTCGCCACAAAGAAACAAGTTGGTCCTCCATCCAGGTCCGTCTTACTACTACTTCATGCTTTGCGTTTTGCATTAGCTCGTGCATTAGACACGGCGGTGGTTGTCCTTCCGCTTCAGTCAGCTTGGTTCTCAGTTGGCTATCGTTCTTTCCCACTTGACTTAATCACCGGCTGTCCTCGGGGTTACCCACAAAAGGACATACGATTGTAAATACTGAACATGCTTAATATTTACGATTTGAAATCAGGATCGGCCAGGATGGACTTCTGAGCCGATCGGGGGATTTAAAAAACACTCTTAACATACGTCACACAATAGGAACATCTGGAAGGATAATCTTTAGAATCATTAAAAAATCAGGGCTTTGCTGACAGTCGACGGGAGGGGGGATTTCGGACCCAAAATCAGTTTGATTCCCGTACAGGGTGTACCCGGCATTAGACCCCGCCCTCTCAGACAGCCTATTTTTCAATGTTCCATTTTCCTATCCAAAATTCCACAAATAGAAAATTAGAAAAAACACACCAAAATCTTAATTATACGTTGATTTAACAAATAAAAATGCAATTTTAGAAAATTGAATTTGGGTCGACTTCTAGCTCACCTGGTATAGTGTGAGCCCCAGTGGTCTGAGTCCTTGGCAGCGGCCAGGGTTTGATTCTGACCCCTTTGCTGTGCGTCATCCCTTCTCTCTCCCCAGTTTCCTGTCATTCTCAAGGTATGTTAATAAAGGCCATAAAACCCTAAAAATATATTTTTTAAAAAACTAAAAATGTAAACAAATTTTGTAGTTTTCATTTTTTAGTTTGAAAATTGAACTGATAAGTGTTACACAGACCCCCACTGTCCTCAAAGACCTCCACATGCTCGCAGTACACTTAGGCTGTGAAATTACTGGAAATACGTCACACAAGTAGCCACTTGACTGCTAGTAAATACTGGAAGTGTAGATATTGGAGCAGACTCCGTCTCTCCAGACCCAGAAGTAGGAGGTGGATGACCTCCCACGTGCCATTTGATCAGCACTTTCATCCAGAGTGCCTCAGAGTACGACAATAACATGATAGTATAAGAGGCTCAAACAGCTGGATGGCACTCGCTGCGCTCCAGGGGCCAGAATCAACAATGTATTCACTGAAATACTATTGTTAGAATACATTTGTGTTTTTCCTGCTTTTAGAGCAGCAGAAATACAGATCTTGGTAGTTTATCCTTCTGTTATTCACAGGGAACTCAAAAGAGTACATCAGTATTCAGAGTGAAATCTCTGAATAGAAACACAGTGTTCACTTTTGTCTTCCTGTGCCAGGGGGATTTTGGTTGAGTCACTCACATGAGCTGTTAAATAATCCCTGCTCCTTCCGTAGCAATTGTAAAAAAAGAGAGAGAGAGCGATCCAATGGGAGAATAATCTGTACAAAGTGTTCGATTTATTTTCAGCCTTGTTCACTCACAAGATCAGAGCCACGGATAAAAGCTTCTGGGCCTGAGGGTGACATCTTCATTTGCAATGCACTGTTTCCAACAAGCGATATCATTAATGTTCTGCCCCGGCAGTACGTCAGAGTATCCAGTGTTAACAAAGGGACATCGTTGGTTTCGATCAGGGGTGTCCAAACTCTTCGTGCCAGGGGCACACATGGAGAAAGAAGTATATACTCCTGGGCCATGAGCCTTTTGATTTAAGAGAGCGAGTTTTAAGCACTTTGTTCTGCGCACATGAATCATCTTCTGTTGTTGATTTGTGGAAATTCGTTTAAAATTTGCACTAAATTTGGATGAAAACTTGACTTTTGTTAAATCCTTTCTGCTTTGGTGAGACTCACCATCTGCAAACGTTTTTCTGTGCTTGGTTATAAATTGAGCCTCCTCATATCTTGCCCTTGTAGCATTTTCCTGAGCGTAGTTGGTCTGAAAAACTTGACATTTATGAGCAGACAGGGCCCGCAGTCATACTTTGGACACTACTTCAGATAATCCAAGTGGAAAATGACACATTTGCCATGACATCATGTAAATTCAGTTTTTTTGAGCTAACCAACCGGAACTGTCTTCGCACAGCTCCTCACTGTTCATGTTGGCTGGTGAAAATATGCACACACAGTACATTTGGGTATCTGGAGTGCCTACCAACCCACAAACTGTTAAATAAGACAGTAAGCCAATAAGTCAATAAGTCCGTTTTTGTGGGCTGCCTAGATCAGAAAACATGTGATTCAACCATGGACTGTGACGTAGTCACCGTGACGTCACACATTGGTTTGTGGACCTCTGTTTTGAAGCCTCGAGTTTGGCATTTTGGCCCTCGCCATCTTGTTTTTTTTGCAACCAGAAGTGACACGAGGGGGTTGAGCTAATTACAACCAAATACTGAATAAGACATTTTTAGGCGACTGAAATCTTACAATTAACTTTCCTGTACTGAAAACACACCGTGAAAGGGTTACATTTCTAAGATGAAAACACGGACAACTCCCAGACCGGACAACACTGCGGTAGCGACCTGTCAATCACAAGATAGCCACAAGCATACACTGCTTTATGGTCTTTGCTACTCCAAATTGGACCATAATTTCATAAATGAACATCATGCTGTATTGAAGAATACTTGAAAGTAGCGATTGAGACCATAAACTCGTGTTTGCAATGTTTACTGAGGTAATAAATCAAGTGAGACGTAGGCTCATTTTCTCATAGACGTCTATACAATCAGACTTCTTTTTGCAACCAGAGGAGTCGCCCCCTGCTGGCTGTTAGAAAGAATGCAAGTTTAAGGCAATTCAGCATTGGCTTCACTTTTCAGACCTAAAGGTTGGCCTCTGAATTTACCTCAAAAATGTTTCTGGCATGTACTGCAGTTTCTTATTACTTATCCACAGACATATAAGCTGATACCAATATATCTGTGATAGGCTCAAATCTGCCAATAATATCAGCCAAAGTGATGTATTGTTTGTCTGCGGTTTGCTGGATTCATCTTATTCCCATTGAATGCTTTTCTTAGCCCATATTTTGTTTCCAGAGTGTATTGACAAGCTAGTCTTGCTCAGGCTGTAACATATGTAGGGATTTGTCTGTGCACCATCATAGCAGAGCCATCTATCATTTCGAAAGCCTTTGTGACATTTACCCTGCTGACCAAATCAAAGCACAGTCAGATATCATGCTCCCACGCTGTGAGGTAAACACAGCGTGGACATGTGTACATCTCTATGTGTATCAGTATCTTTTTGGTTACACAAGTTTGATTGTGTGTGAATTCCTTTTGTTATTTGCTCTCATCATACTCATCATGTCATTATTCGCTCCACTCTGACGAGGCATGATTGGGACAGCGCTTTGACAGCACAACAAACACTCCAGCTCATTTCCAAAACAGCATTAATGAAGCCGCTCGCAGCATCCAGCATCAGTGTTTGGTCATCTGTTGTTGTGTTCCAGGCCTCATTTACAAAACCATAAAGTGCTCTGGGTAGGTTCAGATAATCTGCCGCAAGGACAAGATAATACGGGTGGACCGCAAGACAAATAAACCCCTGTTCCCATCCGAGCGTCCCCCAAAACCACCACCATTATTGTCCAAATTCTTTCGGCTACCGTATCGCCCTGTTTTTTTGATGCTGGATGATCGATTTGATCGTCGAGACTCCGGCTGACAGCTGACCGCGGGATGAACTCATCATCGGGGTTGGAGTCAAAGGTGATATTGCCTTGGTGTTGGGACATCTGTGTGATGACCCAATTTGAGTCCTCCGAGGTTGTTTTTCAGTCACATGATGTGGCAGTGACAATGCAGGCACAGTGTTTTGTGGTAACCCACAATGTTTGGTTGTGATATCCCGAGCCGATCCCCAGGATTAGAGCCAATTATGGCTCATTAACCCCATTTTTTTTTAAACAAACAAACATTGGATTGGATATGCAATTGCAATTTCTCAAAATAGGGTTGTGAATGCAATTTGAGTTGTCATTAAATGTATACAAATTAAATTGAATGATTGTATTGGCGGGCTACATGGTATTAACCAAGCGTAATTACATTCCTGTCTTTGTTTCTGAAAGACAATAATCTAACTAGAAAGCAAGGAATCTCTGTATGTGGGTACATATGTGTGTCCTTTGCATATCTCGAGAGCCGTTCATCCGATCTACTTCACACTTGGCGGGTGGATTGCTGGGGACCCAAAGACGTGCATTGTTGAAGTTGGTGCAATTTTGACATGTTCATTAAACTTTGAACAAACAAGTGACTAGCGCTCTGTGAAGCACCGAAGGGCATGTCGTCCGCAGCAGGCCTTTTATACTAACAACGAGCGATGAGCGGTTCTGGTATGCCTTCCGAACGGCCACACCCCAAACGGGCACTGCACCAGTTAGATGAAATACTAGTACAGTACAGTAGGCTGCCAGCTGTCCTCCCAGCGTTCTCTTTTCAAATAAGTCAGTCATAGAAAAGACTCCAAACTTCAAACTTCATCTTCAAGGGGTGTAAGAAAAAATCAATACACATGAGTATCGTGATGTTGTGTTTTTCTATACTGTATTGATTCTTCAAAGCGCTATATTGATTGTGAACTAACCTCTTAAAAATACCTGGCAGCTATTCTTTCTTTCGGAGGTTGTAGCAGGCTCAATTTTAAAGCTAGAGTGAATCATATGAAACCTAAGGAATCCATTGGTACCAACCATGTCATACTTGCATGTCCCGAAGAAAGCTAAATAATGCTACAAATTACGCTAAATTTTGTGTAGAAAAAATTGGCATGGCCATTTTCAAAGGGGCTCCTTGACCTCTGACCTCAAGATATCTGAATCAAAATGGGTTCTGTGAGTACCCACGAGTCTCCCCTTTATAGCCATGCCCACTTCCACTTCATAGTGACTTTTTTTTTTTACTAAAATTGTCTACATATGGTGTTCCCTACTATAGCCCTACTTCAAAGTCAACTTCCTGTTAGTTATTTCATATTCTTCAACTGTACTGGCAATTTACAATTGCAATTATGTTATTCAGTAACAGTTACATGTTAACGATACATCTTTAGCAGCTAACCACTCCACTATGTTAACCAGCTAGTCTCTTACTGTGTCTGTTTGCTGTTTGATTCTGGGCACGTAGTGTACAGTGGGTTTATCAGAGTTCAGCTGCAGCTGAAAATAAGATCGGTGAGAGAGTTAAGAGTGAACCAAAACAGTGAAGTGTATAGAATATTGTGCTAAAAGACTGAGGTTAATGTCACAAAAGTCAGCATCCTCACCAGCTGATGATGGTTATGCTGTAGAAGACATAGAAATAAAGAAACAGCATTGTTCTTGTAATGCAGTGGAGAGCTTGCCCTAGAGGTGTATTCAAAACATATTTAAAAAATAAAAATCTAAGATAAGATGTTCTACCATGACCTTGTTTGACTGCCTAGCTTATTCATGAACATATTTTCACTGTTAATGTTACAAGAAAAAAGGCTTTTAGGATGAGGACTAACTGTAAACTTCCCCAAATCCAAGAGATAAGAACAGAGCCACCAACACAACGCTATCCCTAAACTCTGAAAACGCAATTCAGGACAAGCTTTGGTTTATCTGAATTATGGGCCGTGACTGACACCTGATGTGTTGTAGCATGACTGTTGCAGGGACAGCTGTAACCCTGGCTGGAATGTAGGACAACACACTGTGTATAGATTGTAGAATAGCAGAGCTAATAAGTGTCTGCCCAGAAGACTGGGTATAGACTTGATAAGTGGGTCATTGACCTCTCAAAAAGACAGACAACCGCATGTGATCTGTTACTGAATAGAGTGGACACTAACAGGAGGTGAAGTGAACATGTGACCAGAGCAGTTTGATTTCCTGGGAAATCTGGGAAAAGGGACTTTCATATTCCTTGGCAACTGTTGAACATATAGAGAGGCAAAGTCCCGCCCCTTCCGGTGGACTACCACGGGAACTTATTTTGGAAAAAATATGAACAGTAGTCAACGGCGAGAGACAAATATTTTATATATTATTATTATTATTATTATTATGATTGTTATTATTATATATTTGGATCCCATTTGAATTGCACCATGAATCACACATATGATGTCTGTCAATTTAAAAGCTAATTTTACAAGTCAAGAAAGTCACAGTTTGTCGTAGTTCAACCCATTCTCACTAACAACTTGTCAAACACCGCCGATTGGAAACCAACGCACGTAGGTATCCTTTAGTGATAGTTTGTGACGAACCAGGCTTTGAACTAACTCCAATGTAAACCCACCCGCGGCGTTATTCGATGGTCGGAGCAAGTGACGTAGTATTAATGGCGTGAAAGTCCTGGAAGGGCGGGCGGGAGGGAGACATTCACACAAGACTTTCAACCAGGAGCCCGACGTTCATGTTCCATGTGAAATTAAAAGTAACATTGACTTATGACTCATTGGTAGCGTCAGTCCCGTTAGTCGCGTGAGTTGTTAGTCAGTGAAGTTAACGTCAACCACAGCTGTTTCCTAACCCTAACTAAGTGGTTGTCTTGCCTAAACCTATCTTCCTGTGAAAACAGAAGTTTATTTTGAAAGGACATTATCCATGTATCTTGACAGGTCGTTTCCGGCCTGTCCAAAAGTAACACGAGAGGGGAAACCCGTGCGTCGTCCTCCGATGGCGAGGGGCACTGATCAAGCGGCGGTATTTGACGAGTTGGAAGTGAGAATGTGTTGCGTAGGTTTGTCGTAGTATCATTTAGTTTGTGTGAAAGCACTCAGTGAACTACATCTCTCGTCTCGCACAACATACGTCACCAACACTAGCAAGCTAGCTAACTTAGCTGTGTTCCACGCACAATTGAAACATTATCTTACCTGATGTGTTTTATCCAGCAACTCCTGGTCTTTTTTATCAGCCGGGAAGAGAAAGAACGAGCGAGACCCGTTGCTTGTTTGAGTTCATCCCAGTACGAAACACACAGGCATCGTAGCTTCAACGAGAGAGATGTCACTTAGGCGACTTTTGGGAGTGTAGTTTTATGTTTTATATACATAATGTAATTATGTATTTTCACAGTCTTATACTTCAACAGTTTTACAACAAACTGACTTTCTTAACTTGCAAAATGATGTTTTAAATTGACAAACATCGTATGTCATTCATGGTGCAATTCAAGCGGGATCAAAAAGATATTTGTCTCTCGCCGTTGACTACCGTTCATATTTTTTCTGAAATAAGGTCCCATGGTGGTCGACCGGAAGGGGCGGGAATCACCTCTCTATATTGACATTGATATTCAAGATACAAGTTCAAGATTCAGTATACCCCTATATTCAAAATATTCAGGATACATGCATTCCCTCATCATAGTTGCTTAGTGTCCAACAGCTGCTGGGAAGGAAGAAAAATTTTAATTTAAAATGTTGTCTCGTAACCAGTAAGAACAACTCGATGGTGGAGTGATGACATTTAAATCATAGGTTCCATGCTGCTGATTGGGCCTCTTTTGTTGTGACCGCCAGCTAATCAGTGTATTGCACTGAATTAATGACTATCACTGCAGGGTTAGGTTACATTTTAATGAATAGGTAAAGAGACTAATATTTGCCTTCAGCTCAGTTTTTCAAAATGATAATTGGAACTGCAAATGGCATGTCTACGTGGCCTGATAACTTCATTTTAACCATGACAATTTTCTTTCTGCTGGAGACCAACTGAATAAATCTAAATAAGTCAAAAGGTTAGCTTCTTCCATTTTGGTCTTGCCAGACTGAGACTATTTTGCTGCTGGGTGATGGCACTAATTTGCATGTCCAAGTCCACCAAACTTGAACTTGAAGTGAAAGGACTGTACAGATTTACTGCCACAAACAATTCTAATAATAATCATAACTTCAGGTGTTACTTGGCACTTCAGTGGAAATCAATGGAACTGGGGTGACTTGGGATGTCCTGAGGCGATCCTAAGGATCGGTATTGGGGGATATTTAAATGGATCGGTATTGGTATCGGTATTGGCTCTTTGTTGCCAAAGCACTAAATCTGCGTTTGGTGGATGCGTCTAACAGGACCGTCTAAGGCTACTTCATCAACAAACACAATTCAAGAGCTCAGATGCGTAGTCTTTTTCAGTCTGTAGATGCCACTACAAGATAGCCAGAGCCAGCTAGCCACCTGGAATCACGACAGTCCTGTAAACTGTGACTTATAGTGTAGTAGAGTTGGGCGATATGACGGTATATACCGTGCAATGGTTGTATCCACCGATTCGGCAATAGAGATTCGGCAATACCGTTTCCACTGCGGTAGCTATTTTCACGATTCTCGCGTGATCTCGTATTATCGCAATATTGCGAATCCAGCTGCACTTGCAGGGTAATGTGATTTGGGTTGACATGAAGAGCGAAGGAGGCACCTCAACCGGCCCAATATGAGGAAGAACTTTGGTTACATGATTACCAGACACAATGTAGTTTATTTTGGCAGTATTTTGTTGGCTTTTTCAGTTCAAATATGCATTTTGGTATACTCTTAAATTCAAATTTGTGTGATTTATTTACTGCACTGACTGATGTCAGGCTGATTCACCCCTGTTAACCTTAAAACTTGTAACTCTGAAATTATTGTTCTCTGGAGCAGGCGCTACAGTATCAATCCACTTTACGAGGGCAGCTACACCCATAGGTGCTTTCCCAGTGCGCTGTCGTTTTTTCATTCGGAGAAAATTGCTTTCTTTTCCCCGTCATGAAATCTATATAAATGCAGCATCAGCCTTACGTATCCAGCTGGAAAGCAGACGGTCCGCGAGGCAAATTATCACGAGAGTAAAGTAAAAAAAAAAAAATGAAATTCAACCAACATTAGTCTAACGTAGTTTTAAAATGTTTTTCCGTATGTTTTCATGTATGAAAAGACCCCAAATAAACACTGTAGGTGGACTACTTGATTACCATAAGCAAATTATTTAAACAGCATTTGTATAGGAATGATTCTGTCGCAAGCTGTTTGATCACTATAAGCGGTTGATCACTGTATTATTGATCTACCGTTTATATTGAAAATGAGAACAGAGCAGCAGGTTAAATCACTGTTGATTTAACTGGAATAGAAGGTGGTTTATTATATTTTTTGTTAAATATTAAACTGCCTTGTATCTTGAGAACTGAAGCAGCGGGTCCTGCAGTTGCACTTTTTATTATTTTCAAATAAAAGGTGTATGTATTTGCCATTAATTGTCGTTTACTTGTTTGAGGAATCCTGACCTGCACTATCCAGTATCCAGCTATTTGTTTCATAGTAACACTGATTGAATTTTTGGTGAAAAATGTTACTGTATCGATTTCAAATCATTGAATCGTATCGTATCGCTCTAGATGAGCCAATTATTGTCCTTGAATCGTATCGGAACCATGGAAATCGCATCGTATCGTTGTGAAAACGTATCGTTACACCCCTATTACACAGTGCAAAAAGAAAAATATTAATTAATCCTAATTAGATATATCACACAGCTCCATGAGGTCACAGCAAAGGCTGGGTGTATGTGTTTATATGGGTGTGTTTTTGGAGATTTGGGGGGAGCATAAAAAATCGATACCAAGACAGAATACGTTTGGGAACCACTGTGTTAACATGTCAAAAAAAGAAAAACATCCAAGCAGCTTGAATACTTTCCGCTGACATTGTGAAAGTTTATTTCCTTGGCTACACACTCAAGATACTAAAGAAACAGGAGGAGATGAAGAAAGTGTTACCACTCTACAAACTGTAGTCACTGCCTCAGGCATTTAAAGAGTACCTGCTCCCTTCATGTGTCTATTTCACTACAAATCTTAGGCTGTTGCACTTTGAAATACATTGTAAAGCAAGAATGTTCTACAGTGGTGAATGATGTGGCGCTAGATCTCAGCTGTAAGTCTTGCTGTCTCAAGAAAAGGGCTGACTGGAGTGGAATAGAAAGTGCTACGGCTCACCCAACCCAAGCATTCAAGAGGATCACTGCCACACTATATCAGATACATACCTTAAAGGAACAGTGTGTACCATTAGGGGGATATATTGGCAGAAATGGAATATAATATTAATAAATATGTTTTCTTCAGTGTATTATCACCTGAAAATAAGAATCGTTGTGTTGTTGTTTCCTTAGTATGTGCCGTGTACATAGGGAGCGGGTCCTCTTCACGAAGCCAGCCGCCATGTTTCTACAGTAGCCCCGAACGGACAAACCAAACACTGGCTCTAGATAGGGACATTGGCGTTTTCATGTCGGCCACCGTAGTTCTCAGTGGGCAACTCCAGTGACTGCGAAGTGAAGCCAATGCAGAAGTGCCTTAATCTTGCATTCTTTCTAACAGCCAGCAGGGGGCGACTCCTTTGGTTGCAAAAAGAAGTCTGATTGTATAGAAGTCAATCGCTAGTTTCAAGTCTTCTTCAATACAGCATGATATTCATTTAGTAAATGGTTATGGTTCCATTTAGAGTCAGATAGACCATAACGGAGGGTATGCTTTAGGGCGTGGCTACCTTGTGATTGACAGGCCGCTGTCCGTGTTTTCGTCTTACTACTTTAACCCTTTCACAATGTGTTTTCAGTTCATGAAAGTTAATTGTAACATTTTGGTTGTCTCAAAAAATGTCTCATTCGGTTGTACTTGGCTCCACCCTCTCGTGTCACTTCTGGTTACAAAAAAACAAGATGGCGACCGCCAGAAACCAAGATGGCGATGGTTGAACTCAAGGCTTCAAAGCAGCAGTCCACAA
The DNA here is from genome assembly GCA_916701665.1 of Sebastiscus tertius. Taxonomy (NCBI): domain Eukaryota; kingdom Metazoa; phylum Chordata; class Actinopteri; order Perciformes; family Sebastidae; genus Sebastiscus; species Sebastiscus tertius. The sequence goes on from CAKAOH010024931.1 coordinate 10,907, forward strand.
ACCAATGGGTGACGTCACAGTGACTACGTCCACTTCTTATATATACAGTCTATGGTGGTGGCACGGGAGACATTTCGGTTCGTTGCAATCTGCAACCTCACCGCTAGATGCCGCCAGATCCTACACACTGCACCTTTAATGGCATTTATCTTCATTTGATGTGAGGTTCTACCAAATTTGATCCAAGATAATAGATGCGATGCGTTTAACAAAGAGCCACCTGGAATATGTGGAAGCTTATAGAGACGACCTGCAATGGTATTGTTCACAAATAATCAGCTTCCAGCTCTTTTTTCCTCTACATTTCTTTTTATTACTTCCTTCCCCTTATCTTTCTCTCTGCTGTTGCCCTTTCCTCCATCCCTCATCATTTCATCTCCCCATCCCTTAAGCTGTTCCTCCTTCGTCACTCCTTAACCACATCCTCTCTGCCTCCGAAAGCTGTATAGGATTTTTGTGTGCGTAGGTTGATATATGGAAGTGTGTGCGTGTGTGTGTGTGTTACACAAACGGGGGAGTTGTTCAGCCTCTGAGTGCCTGCAAAGCAGAGAGTGGTACTTTTTTTTCCCTTTTTGGCAGATTGCACAGGGTTCAGTTTTCATGACTTTCATTCGGTTGCTATGCAACCGTAGGAAGACGTTTCCAGCTAATCCATATACATAGCTTTTCACACCTCCACTCTCCCTCCCCATCCTCCCCTGCTTCCCTCTCCTTGTTATTTTCCGTTCCTTCTCCACTTCTCCTTCTCCATCCTCTTTTTCCCTTTATTTTTTCCTTCAAATGATCTGTTCATACTCCTCTGCCTCTCCTCTCCTGTCATCCGTCCACCATGCTGTTGCCTCCCTTCCTGCCCTCCTCCCCGTCCTGGTCTTGGCTCAGCTGCTGGCAAAGCTTACGGCATCCAAGGTCACCCATACTGCGCTCTCAGTCTGACAAGTGTGCTGGCGTGTGTGTGTGTGTGTGTGTGTGTGTGTGTGTGTGTGTGTGTGTGTGTGTGTGTGTGTGTGTGTGTGTGTGTGTGTGTGTGTGTGTGTGTGTGTGTGTGTGTGTGTGTGAGATAGTCGGGAGAATTCTGCACATTATAAAGTATGCATGTCCTCACCCATACACAAGTACCGTGTGCATACTTTGAATAATGGCTTCAGTGTGTGTTGTTTTGACCTAAGTGAATGTCCTGAATTCTTTTCTGCACTTTTCCTATACGTCACTGCTTGAGTGTGTGTACGTATGTGAGTGTGTTCTCATGCTGTACATGCCTATGTGTGTCCTCGGGTGGCCTGCTTGTATAACTGTCCCCGGTGATATAGAAGGCTGTGTGCCGGGTGAAACATGCAGGATCTGCTGTCTGTCTGCAGTCACTGCACCCAGCAAATATTGACTCTCGTCTATGATACAGGGTAGGGGAGAGATGTGTCAAGATAAAAAGAAGGAAATTATTGCGTTAAGCTGCATAGAGCTTCAATAATTACTATTAGTTCACTCAGTGTTCAGTTAGTGTGTAAATATGTCTGTATGGTATAAATTATATTGACAGCTGTATTAGATACTAATGTGGTCCAGCAAGTCAAACATACAGTAATCATCGCCATATGCATGTGTACATAAGCACAAACCGGTTGGGCTTCACAATGAATGCAGTCCAATTAAAAGGAACATTGTGTTCCAGAACATATACAGATGGATGAATCAGCTAATTAACTACAACCAACAACATGTTTAAAAAATAAACAAAAGCCAAGGATAAGGCAACAAGGAGTATGATATCCTTTAATGAAAAATAATTCAACGTGTTGAATGGAATTCAATGCCATTATATTAACATTCAAATGGGATAATAAATTATTTTATATTATTATTATTATTATTATTATTGGATATATGATATATGTACATACACTCTTTTAGTACTGTTCACATACTGTTTTTTGTTAGGAAGTTAAACAGGTCATAATTCCCTCTCTATTATCTATTTTATATTGGGTGACAGTCCTCTCATTTGCATAATGAGGCAGAAATGCATAAAGAAGTGTGTAAAGAAAAGGATACAGAAATAAATTAATTTGGGGAAATAAATAAAGGGTGAAATACAACGGTAAAATTGTGCTGAAAGAAATGCATAAATACAAACATAAATACACACATTTGAAAATGAATATTAAATAAATAATAAATGCAAAAATAAACAAATGTATAAATGAATAAAAATAAATGAAAGGGAAAATTAAGCTAATTCATTTTTGAGTAAATAAATAAGGGAATTAATATTAAGATAAATAAATAAAGCAAATTAAAACAGAAATATAAATTTATATCGCATATTATCAATTAATTAATGGCTACATTTCTTTTTTAATATTTTGCTACATTTAATGACATTTATTTATTTATCGAGTCGCAATGTAGCATTATCAGGAAAAAAATAGGACGCTTCCCCTGGCGTTGATAGTGAGTTTACTGCGTCCCAAACACGTTTTCTATCGTTCCCGTGACGATGGGACACCATTAGTCTCGAGCCCTGATGGTATCTGCAGTGCTGTAGAAAAACGAGTACTGTCACGTTTTCAAAATTTTGGAATTGACTTGGTACCAAAGTTTGGTTCTTGTGACATCCCTATTACACATGGTGGGTTATATGGTACCACTCTGTAATAAGGCACTTCCTTATAAAGAGTTTAACTAATGGCAATGTATGTATTATTGATCAGTTGTAAACCGTTAACAAGAACCATCCACACGTTGTAAAATCTCCCAAATGTGTTAACTCTTAGGGTTTCTCACATTCTAAAAAGGCCATTAACAAGCCTTATGTAATTATACATTTTAGCAAGTAATTAATGAAAGGGTTTTTATATCAATACAAGCCTGCAGTTGTTAATAAGCTGTTAATGAATTGGAATAAATTAATAAATTATATATTAGATATTAGTCCTGATGCTGTGTGCGCTCCAACTCTTTTACCCTAAAGCAGCAATATTTCTCTCGTAGTGATGAAGCTACAGAGAACCTGAATCTGCAGCGCCCCTCGGCTTTACTGGTGGACAGAAACATGACTCCAAATGAATGATAATGTTGCTCCGTAACTACTGAAAAAAACAGAAGGCAATGCATAGAAAAGATGCTAAAACGCTTTATAGAGCTCAAGGAAAAATGGGATCCATTATAATTTCCAGGTGTTCTTGTTTTTTTTTCCACTTCCTGTATATTTTGCAGTTTTCTAAAGCAGTTTCTACTTCCACCTCATTTAGTCAACTGAACTGACACAGCTGCTGTACATATGTACATGTTTTTCAGTTAGTATGGTAAAACCAGTCTTATGAAATTTGTATAGTGATATTTAGCTTGCTGCAGCTTATTTTTCTTAAACCCCTGCAGGCATTCTTGTCCCTGTTGTCTGTCAGTAAATGGTGTCAAACCTGTCCTCATAATGAAACTGCAGGCACCCGCTGAACTCTCTGTCACTCCTTCCAGTCCTGGTAATGTGCACACTGTCGACGGTCTTCTCTCGCTTCGTTGTGACCAGGGGCCTCATTACAGAAAGTCTGAAATCCTACCATTTCTCAGTTCAGGATGACATTTGGGATGTTTGGTATTACAGAAACACGTTTCCGAACTATATATAGGAAAAAAAATCCCATTTTATCTTAAGATAGGATTTTATCTTATCTTAAGATTTTAGCTCTTACAGAACCATCCTAACTTAAGGATTTCCCATGTTAGGAATCATAAGTTAGGATGGCATAGACGCTGTCCTAAATTCAAAATAACTGCCAAAAATGGCAGCAGCACTGTTTGTCTGTGTTGTTGTCTGTATGGCAATGAAGATGGACAACATCATGAATATCGACATATGATTATTTGAAAGGCTACTCAAACCGTATTATGATGCTTTAAATTTCCTGGATCATGTATTAAAGGTATAATATTATATATATATATATATATATATGTTTAATATATTGATATATTTGATGGTTCTAAAGATTATCTTTCGAGATAGTCCTGTAGTGTGAGGTATGTTAAAAGTGTTTTTACATCCTCTGATTGGCTCAGAAGTCCGTCCTGGCCGCACCGATTTCTAATCGGAAATATTAAACATGTTCAATATTTACGATCGGATATTCTTTTGTGTGTGGGGGACCACGAGGACAGCCGATGACGCAGTCATGTGGGAAAGAACGCTAGCCAATTGAGAACCAAGCTGACTGAAGCGGAAGGACAACAACCGCCATCATGGCGGCCACAGCTAATGCATGAGCTAATGCAAAGCATAAAGTATAAAGTAGTAGTAAGAGGGAACTGAGAAATGAAGGATGATTGTTTACGCTAAAGTCAGGTTTGATTGGGAGAGATTTTGCGAGATTTTTGTTTTTTTTAGTTGGGACTCTTGTTGTTCATGAATGGACTCTGTTAGTGTGTGGTGTGCTGTTAAGGCCAAATCGTTGCTCACCACACACTACAGGAACAAAACTGTTAAATGTATCATTACATGTCGTTATGTGTGGGATATCTCACATTTTCAAAATCTGCTAAGATTTGAAACATCTTTTAGTGTGGGCCAGCTTTAAAAAGCAATAGTAACATTTGTAAATCAGGTCAGGGTCTCATTAACGGCCTCATTTTGTACCACAGGTCCTTTGTTTGCATGACATTACTACAAACGTCAGAGTCCAACTACAGCGTGACTCCAGCACTGCCGCTGAACTCGGTGCTCCTCGTCCTGACTGGACTGATAATCAGACACGCTGCTCTGTTTGCAGTCCACACTGTCCCGTAGATCAGCTTTCTGTCCTCATCGCTGACTCTGCTGCTTCACTTCACTTCACTCGTACCCCCTATAGTCTCAGGCGGCACAGCCTGCTCATGTGTCATAACCCACCGTTTTCCTGCTTCTTATTTACACAACCTGCATATCGCACACACAGTATATCGGAGTCCCAAACGGCGTGTGAATTGTGCTCAGTGGGTCCTAATGAACCACAGGCCTCACAGTGGGAGGCAAACACCACACTTAACGGGCATGACATGAACGGAATATTAATTCATAAATACTGGAGGCCTTCACAGTAGACTCAAGGTAGATTATATATTTGTGATTTAAGACTTGTGTAATGGTCTTTTCTTGTTATTTCTCTTTTTTTTTTCATTCAATATCTACTATTCAACTATAAGGATGTGTCAGACTGCGTGTGGTAGCCTTTTTCAAACAGACAGCGATGACCCCCACTCCTTTCATGTGAGACCTATTCTAGACAGCACACGGCGACATTTTCGTAAAAAAGGAAAAATTCAAATATAGTCCGTCTACCAAGTGATTCGGCGTGAGTCGGTCATTTGTGTGTG